>RJWM01005739.1:0-89547 GCA_004363535.1 Dasyprocta punctata
GTACTTTCCTCTCGGGATGGGAGCCCTAGAGGTAGGCGATCCACCCAGTGTGGATGCACTGGTGCCCTGCAGGCCAATACCTTGGTCTCCCCCTTGGACTTCACCGGCATTATCCTGGGGCTCTGCCGCGTGCCCATCCTGAAATGCCTGCTGCTCCTTCAGGTCCACAGCCACGCTCCACACAGCAGGAACACCAAGGTCCCCTCCTCCACTAGGGAAGCAGCAATCCCAGGTCCTCAGCTCCCATCTCACTTGGCCATTTCTAGTTGAAAGTGTTTGGAACAAGGCACACCTGGAACTCTGCTGGGCACTGTCTCCCTTATGCCTTCTCCTGAAGTCACACATGTCCAGCGTGGGCTCCAGCTTTCCCGCATGCGAGCTGGACCAGGCAGGACAGGTCCCCGCTCCACACCCACACAGGAGTAACAGCTGCAGTAAGGGCCAGGGGTGAAGTGAAACTGTCCTATGCACTAGATCAGAATATCAACAGCTGCTGTTTAGGACACGACAAAAAAATAAGAATCACATATCTAGTATAGCATCCATATAAAAATGACCTAAAATCAGAAAAAAATCAACAACTCTGCCAGTTCCCCAGAACGAGTCTCACTGGACTAGAAAATAATCCCACTCAGCAATAAGACAAGGCACAGCTGTGGATATCATCATTATGCATTAATGTAGCACAGACACAAAATTAGAGTCTCGGCAAAACTCAAAGTAATTGTCCCTTGTATTAAGGAGTAATCACACATTTGTCAGCTCTAGTTTATAGAGAATAATAAAGATAAAAAGGCCTGGCCAGAGAGGAATAAACGCTGGTGTCTGACCCAGAGCCTGCTTGGAGGAGTCCCTGAACCATGCTGCACCTCTGTCCCACACTCGTGAGCTCAGGCTGATTTGTCTTTCTGTACCACAGTCTTGTGAAGTTAGAGCTAATTTATCATCTAGGACAAGAAAAATGCCTGGTTAGAATATTGAAGAGGACAAGAATCTGTCTGATGCAAGCAATATTTTAATATTCTGTATTACATACTATATATCATGGACATTTCGTTAAGGTTCAGTGAAAACCGAAGGACAATAGTGGTCAGAAAGGGATTAACATCCATAGCCAATAATGAGAAAATAGTCACTACCACCACCCAAAGAAATCCTGGGTATCAAAATGTTTTATCACCTCAAACTTGACACCAGGGATCAATGCCTGGACTCATGCCCCTGGAATCCATCATTCTGAAAGCAAGACATACAATATTCTTGATAGAATGACTACCATCAGGATATTATCCTACAGGATAGGAAAACAGATCAGAACTATAGTTTTCTCCATAAAACCAACTAACAACTGTCAATCCACAGTAAAAGTACAATTCAGAGAATCCAGACAAAAGTTAACAGCTTCCGACGGCTTCAAGCTCCATTGACCTCAGCAAAGATTTGAGAAGTAATGCAAAAAATGGTTGGATTTACAGGCAAGGGAACTGTAGATTATTATATGTGATCTTTCCAGGAGGACTATAAAATGATTTATTTTGAGCATCATATAATTTAAAAGAAAGAAACATTCAAAAAGAAAATTTTTTAAATTTATTCTGATGAGATATTTTTCTGTGACTACTTCAAAAATACAGAAATCTCTCAGATAAAGGTTATTTTAAAAAGATATATACTTTATACCAATCCACAAGTAATTCTACCAATATCATCTGTATAGGATATGCTATGTACCCCCAAGTCCTCATACTTTTGATGGGGCTGAATCTGACACTTGTGATCAGTTTGTTGTCTAGCGCCAGGATTAATGGCGCCAGGATTAATGATGACTGCTACACCCGCCCAGGGGTGGAGCTGAGATACAGTATAAGGGAAGGCGGGTCTTCCTCTTCCTGGCTTCCCGGCTTCCTGTCTCTCTCGCCAGCGCGGATTGCGGCTTGCAGCTTGTAGCCGCCATGAACTGTAGCCCCGTCATCCCATGCTGCCTTGGAGCCCACTTTATGGACTGAAACTCCCGAGAAACTGTTAGAATAAACCTTTCCTTCCCTAACTTTGGGCGTCAGGTATTTTGTCTTGGCAACGAGCAAAAAGTAACCAAGACATCATCTAACCCTCTTATCTTTTTATACAGCGTACTGAAACATCTGGATAATCGTTAGTAAGGGTCGATTTCAATCCTCTGCTTGGTAAGTTCCTTCTGAAGGTCTGCATCCCTGGCTTGGCTCTGGGCTGTTACATTGCGTCTGGTGCGCATGCATGCACGTCTTTATGCCAACCTCCGCTGAACACTGGCAACAGACTCACCGAGCATGGAACTCCAGACTTTTAACTAAGTACTGTCTTCAGTACTGCATTCGGTATCTAAATATAACTGAGTTCATCTGAATTCTTCAGCACAAACAAAGGGCTTGGATATTCTGCCTAGCAATTTCCACTGACTTGGATGGTGCCCATGTACCCTACTGAGGCTCCCTTTAAAGGTTAGGGAAACAGACATTTTGTTATCTTTACCATATCTTGAACCAATAAAGGATTAGTCTGTTTGTTGTCGGACAATACTTAAATATTTTTAAAATGAAACATTTGTGGGGAAGTAATCTACTCTTCACCAGGATGACACAGACATCTTAGTGAACTATGGGACTGTCATGTTTGGGGAGTTTCACCTAATTTTCTTTACAATTTACTATGCTCTGTCCTTTTCAGCACTGGGGAACATGGCACATACCATATTCTAATTCTGAAAGATCTATCATAAAACAATATTCGGAGTGTTTAATTATTTTCACAACTTCATGCTACTTCCAACAGGAATTGGTTCTATAGATAAAATAAGGACTTGCCTTGGACCATGCATAAATGGATGTTTAGTTCTAATGGGTCTGAATTCTCCAAAAGTTCAAGGACAACGTCAAAGCCAAAAGGCAAATTTCCCCCTCAGAACAAGTCTGAAAACAGGAAAGCATCTATCTGAGCACTGTTTCACAGCTTCGCTCCTTATCACCACCCTGACTCCTCCAATATCTACTGAGGTTATTGCCTATTTTGCTCAGGTGCTGAAGAAGGCACTCTGCTGGACACATCACCAGCACCCAGTTCCATAGGACTCTGACTCAGCCCTGAAGCTCCATGGAGGAACCAGGCTCAGTCTGGTTGAGCGATGTCACAAACTTGTCACACAATTCTAGAGAAGTCTTCAAGTGACACACAGAAGTGCTAAAAGATGAGTCAGATGGTATTTCACATCTCTTCTAGACCTACTATCAGAGAGGCACTTTCACCAAGACTGTATACGGGTTCCCCACAAACTGGACTTCCTGTCCCCTTGTAGAAATCCCTATGACAATATTCTCACCTGGACACCTCTACTGACCAAAACCTTAGTCCAGTTTTCCCTGAGTGGTCTTTTCTCAAACTAACAAACCCACAGAAACACAGCCACTCAAGTTCTTCAGCAATGCCTCTTAAATGAAACAGCAAAATGATATCCATGAAACACTCTGTCCACATATTGTCAGATATCAAGAATGAACATGACGCTGATTTTAAGATGTGTAGAGTCTAGAGACCTGCAGACAGGCAACTGAACCTGCAGTAAACAGTACAACCACCATAACAAGTACACAGTACAACACCAACCCAGAGAAAGTGCTATCTACATCCAGAAGACAAATAGAAGTAAATTGGTCAGTATTCCAGGCAGAAGAAAGAGCACACCACATACACACAAGCATGCACGCACACATACACACACATGATCTGACTGCCCTTTTCTGAACATGACTATGTTTGTTATTATTTGTATCTTCTGTTATCAGATGAAAAGATTTTCAGAGGGGAGGCTGAATAAGAGTGGAGGAAATAAGGTGCATGCTGAGCTGAGGGACAGGGAGCGGCGTGTCAAGGTCAGGGCTGGCGCTGGAGCGGGGCCAGTGGTCGGAGCACTGCCTGGAGCAGAATATTGTACCTTTCAGTTACAGGCTGGGGTCCTTTATCGCCTGAAAAGCAGTTGAGATATGCGCGCTTCAACTGACCTCTTGTTGAACACTCTGAATAACTCTTACTAGGTCCAGTCCCTTTGGGAATGAGAAATATTAACACACACCCATTGAAAGCGTTCTAGGATTTAGTATTTGCAGCAACTTTATTTTTCCAACACAGTTATGGTCATATTACAATAAGACACAAAGCCTGAAATTTCTGTAGGTACAGAGCCAACTATCTCTTACACGTTTCTTCTTTTTCAGTCCCAGAGCCATCATGTTCTGTTGAAGTTCTTATCACCAATATACTTTTCCTAATTAATTTTTCTCCATTTCATCCCATATAATGACATATGACCACTTCTGGACATGCCCCATGTCAGAGGCCCAGGCGCCAAACAACAGCTGGGTCATGAGAACTCATCATGTGCTAGACACTTGACGTGCTATCTGTATCTCTGTTCTTGAGCAGAAGAGTCAGGAAGCAAATCTGGGGAAAGCATTCAGACTTGCGCGGCTAAAGAGCATACACTGCTTCTCTGAGCTCCCAGCCTGTAACTGAAAGGTACAATATTCTGCCTGCAGACATTGTTCTGACCACTGCCCCCTCTCCAGCACCGGCCCTGACCCTGACACACTGCTCCCTGTTCCTGAGCTCATCATGCACCTTCCTCCTGCTCTCTATATTCACACTCCTTTCTGGAAAGCCACTGGCTGTTCCATCTATGCTCAAGACCTCTCCTCACAGCTCCAGGGGTCAAACAACTCTTTCTCTATTGAGCCGTATACCACTTTCCATTAAGAATTACTCAAGTATATATACGCTTTCTCAACTGTATTATAGCTCACTGAAAACTTCACATCACATTTTATGGTTTAATAACTATGATTTCTTGTTTTCTGTACCCTGGATGCACTGGCATCTGGGGCCTTGCTGACCTCCAGAGTTAGGCTGTTCCTGGAAACATAAGACATTTCTCTAGGGAGAGCATTGTTCACATGCAAACCAACCAATCCAAAGCCTACCTGCCTACGCAGCTCCCACACTTTACCCCTGCACTGATCACCCAGGGCAGAGACCAGGCCACTCAGGCAATCCCTATGTCCCACTAAAATCATTCCTAGTAACTCATGTCCTAAGGAATTGACAACTCATTACTAACGACTCATTAGTAATCCTCAATCTATTTACCCTGCCTTGCCTTGCCTTCCCAGTGGAAACCACGATGAAAAGTGACGCCCAAGCATCTCCTGGCTCCTCTGACCCCGGGCTGACTCCGGTACTGTGTGGCCTGCGAGGTAGGCCCTGCCTCCTGCTTCCAGGACCTATGAGTAAAAAAGTCTTCCTCCATGACAGTCATTCCTGGGTCTGCACATCTCACACATCTGATTAAAAACAAACAGCAAGTAGATCTGACAACCCATCATGGCTGTGTCTTCTTCATCACTCCCCTTTTCTACCCAGCCAGACTTCTAAAAGAGTGTCACAGACATCAAGCAGAATCACACGTCAAAGAAACACAAATACAGATGAAAGCAAAGATACACGAAGTTTAGTTTCTCAAAAATGAGCAATACTGAAGGCACACAAATAAAAAAAAAAGCATAGAGAGTGTATTTATGTACCTGAAAAAATAAGTAATAGCTTTAATTCAACACTCTATAATAAACCTCAAATTATCACTCTACTACTCCCATGAACTCCACCATGCTTTAATTTCAATTTACTCCGTATCCCTTTTACTTCGTAGGCACTCCCCACAACCTACTGGGGCTGATTTATGCCAGCAGTGCAATATGAATTAATTTTTTAAATTAACTATGCCATCTGAATCCTTTTCACAAATTTAAAGGGTTTTTTTTTCAATAGATAAATCTTACATGGAATCCTCTGATGGTACACTAGAATATCTCAATTATGCCTTCGGAAAAGCGTTATATGAATAAAATTGAATTCATTTGCATTCTCCAGAGCAAACAAAGGGCTTGGATATTTTGCCTAGCAATTTCTACTGACTTGGCTGGTGATCATTCTCCCTGCTAAGGCTTCCTTTCAAAGTCAGGGAAACTGGCATTTTGGTGATCTTTACCATATCTTGAACCATAGAGGATTAGGCTGTACATTGCTGGAGGACACTTTGATGTTTCTAAAATGAAGCATTTGTGGGGAAGTATTCTGCTTTTCACCATGATGACACATACACCTTAATGAACATGGGACGGTCATGTGTGGGGTGTTTCAATTATCTGGCCCCAGAACTGTGGGGGTGACAGCATGTTGCCATGAATACCGCCCTGAGGGTAACAGTGACTCCTCACAGCCTTCTCTCCTAGAAAAGGGTCCTCAGAAATGTGGAGGCAGGCTTCAGGGGTGAGCTCAGGTCTGGCCTCTCTGCCTTCTTAACCACCCTCAGCATGCATCTCATGAATGGGTTACCTCTGAAGAGCACAGCTTTCTTTTGCTGTTTTTGCCTCATTCCATCATGTCTCACTCTGCAAATAATTAATGTCAGCATTGCCTACAAAGAATAAGGGATAACATCAACGAACAACACCAGTCACACAACACCCTGGTAGTAATCATTTCTTAGGTGTGCAGAACCCAAAATGCCTGAAACGTCTGTTGACCTGTGGACAACATTGAAATCATGTCAAAACAATTGGTTAGTGCAAGAATTAGTGACCATTCCAGGGCTCCCTTGGCTATGGTTAGGATTAGACTCCTCAGAAATCCATAGAGCACAAGCGTTCGTGCCTGTGACCCCAGGCAAGGTGGGTCTGGGAGAATCCTCCATCCTTCCACAGATAAGTCCCATAAAGCTCTTTTCCCTGTCACTCTGTCTCTCAGGATACTGGCTTCATTGGGTGGCAGTGGACCTGGACCTTTCACGTTTACAAGGGAAATGAGTGAAGACCTTCCCTCCGTCTATTTCCACCAGACTCAGCCACTCACTTCTGTCCACATCCTCCACCCTCGCTGATTTCTCCACCTGGTGTCCCTCTTCTCTGGGCCCCTGGCTTCTTTTTCTCACATTTTAACACACACATTCCAGAGAAGAGCTCACTGATCTTCCTCCACCTCGCCCTGACATTCCCTGACATTCCCTAGGTCCACTGGTTATTTTCCTAGCAGCCTTTCTCGGAATCTGAAGTTACCTAGCTCTTTAGTTCACTGTCTTTCTAACTAAACCAGAAATTCAAGTACACACTCAACAAATATTAAATAAAAGAATACACTGCAGAGGAAATCAGTACCCTTGTTGCCAGAGTTTGAGATGACAGACATACACTTCTTAAATGGTAGCATAGAGGATGGCACCCAAGAGGAGGAATTACTGTGCTGGTACCTAATTTAGTAATCATATATGCCAGGCAATTGACCATTGAGACAAATCTATTAGGTGGGCAAACTTACCACCTTAAAAGAAGATACATGACTTACTAGGGATCACATTGCTTGTTGACAACTAAACCAAAATTCAACCCCAAGTTGCAAAATTCATATGCTAAGTATTCCATTGGACACAGGTTAAGAACTAGGAACTATGTCTACAGTCATAAAATCTATTTTAAAATTATATTCTTCTGCAGGTCTTTTTGTATTGTAAGACACTGGCCATCACCCAGATACCCTTAAATGTTGGAGACTGTTCATTGAGTGTTATTACATACTAGGGCCAGTGACTAAGGCCTGAGTGAGTAATGCCATCTGTTCATGTCAAAGTACAGCGGTAACAGTTAGCACAGGGGTAGAGAATAGGTCTGGGAAACAGGTTTCCCCTACCATATTGAGATTGTATTTTATTATCAAACTTAAAGCATCAGAGTCTTATTCTCCTTGGATAAAGTATCATTTCCTCATACATACTCGCCTGAACAAAAGTTGGTAACAGCCTGTGTGTGAATTCTCCCTGGGTCCAGGACTCAGCACTATGCCACTAACAGATGCAGCACAGTGGTGAAAAGCAGGCGCTCTGGAACTCGACTGCCACCTTTGCTCCTAGACCCTGGGCTAGTATTTAATCATTCTGCTCCTCTGTTCCCACATCTAAAATGGCAGTCATGTGTCAAATTAATAGAAATAAAATGTTTACCATAGCAGCTGCTACACAATAAGTTCTCAATAAATACTGCCACTGAGCAATTTTATTTAAGCATCTGGTTTCAATTTTTTTTCAGTACTAGAGATTTAACCCAAGGTCTCGTTCAAGTTAGACAAATGCTTCACCACTGAGCTACACACCAACACCCAATTTTTACTTTGACACATTTGCGGGATTAAAAAAAAAAACTTTTAAAATTAGATTTACATATTCTGACATCATCTTCTGAGTCTGGCTATTGCACAACATTAAGAAAGCCAGGATTATGCACATTGCCCAATACCACAATTCAATGCCACCTTGCCTTGGAGTCAGTTGATTACGGACTGAAACCTCCACGAACTGAGTTAGACCAAGATGGTGGAACAGTAAGCAGCAGAGAAGGAGCCTCTCACCGAGTTGTCCAGGCCTTGGAATACAGCAGTGTGAGGAAGACAAGGAGGGAAGTGGGTCTACTGGATCCAGGAATGATCTGAAACATGAACTGAAGCCCATGGAGAGAGTGAAGAGAGGAACCTCAAGGAAGAAGAAGGAAGTAGCCTGAGGAGCCTTCTCCCCGAGATGGGACTCACTGTGTGAGCGGAGTGGTTTGAACCTGTGGACACATGGTGACGGTGATGGCTGGTGACCCCAGGGGCCTCAACAGAGAGAGAGACGCAGCAGTGGAGGGGAGCTGCAGACATGAAGGACAGCACTGGCTGGTGGTGAGTGCGAGGGCTCAGTCCTCCCATGTGACACAGAGATTGGCTGGAGCCATCTAGGAGTGTGGCCGGCAGAGCTCAGAACTCACAGCTGCTGCCAGCTCTACCTAGCGGCTCCCAGCTGGGCTCAGGCCCACAGAAGGTACACTGATGACCGCAAGCCACATGAGTCTGGTCTCAGCCAGAAAGTGCAGCTCACTGAGATTATCCCACCCTGCCAAAAAGCTGCTGCTGGCTTGTGGGATGGCTGGGCCTGGACCAGGACTCTGTCCCCGCAGGTTGTCTGCCCGTGAAAGCAGAGACAAACCTGGAAGGGGACTTTAATTTTTCCACTGTTTTCTCTTTGTCTTTCTCTCTTGTTTGTCTTTTATTGTTATAGTGGTGGTGATGACGGTTTTGTTTCTGTTTTTTGCTTTTTGTTTTCCTTTTTTTCTCCTTCACTATTTGATCTGTTTTTACATGAATGTGAACATGGTTTCTAGCCTCTCTGTGGTTGTGGTTCTGTTCTGTCCTCCTTTTTTTGTCTTTTTTATCTCTTTCCCGCCAATCTTTGGCACCAGTTTCCCAAAGTTAGCATGATCCCCCTTTGTCCTCCAACCTCTTCTTCCTCTGTCCTCTTCCTCTTCTTCCACTTATTTTCTCCTTAACCTATTTTAAATTTTAACCAAGGGCAAAAGGGACATATTAAGGACTTGTATACTGCATCTTGTTTTAGATTTTGTTATATAACCACAAATCTAGTTCATACGGTAAAAAGTGGCAAATTAATGGTCAGCACAGTTTGTCATTTTCCAGGTTGTGTTTGATGTTATTGGTACCACTATAGGCAAAAGTGACATAATTGTTCTAAACAGCTGTTCTTCCTGGAATTCCATGACTGAGACTGACTACGAAAATACTGTGGAACAAAGAACCAGGAACTGGGTCAGACAAGCAGCAACTTCTCATGTCCAAAATATTGAAGAGGTAGGATCTTCCAACAGACTCAAAATCCAAAAACCAGGTACATCTTGGAGACAGAGAAGTAGTCATTACCTAAGGGTCCTAAATACTAGCAATAAAACAACCCACCATAAGCAATTTACAAGCATAACCCCAGGAATTAAACTAAAAAAAGAAAAGAAAAGGAGAAGACACTTAAACAAGATGGAGACCCAGACATCCAGTTCACCAAAGGCAAACTCAGGGGGCAATGAGGTGGGACAGTCTGAAAGCCTGCCATCTGGCCTCTCTGAAGTGGTAACAACAAAGGAATTGAATGAGGCTCTGGAAAAATCAAATCAGAAATACTTTCTCAAATAACTGCAGAGATAGTGTCCACAACGAAGACCATGCTTAGTAACTCCAGAACAGATACAGACAAAAAAACAGATGAGCTTAAGAAAATTATGGAAGCCATGAATGTTTGGCATAGGAAAGTAATGGAACCCATAAGGCATATTTAAGCAGATATCCAGGAAAATAAACAGTCTATTAAAAGTATTTGCAGCAGATTAAGCCAATCCTATAACCCAAAAACAAAATTTTAAATGCCAAGCATTTCATCAGTACCAAAAAAGGCAATGCCCATGTTGAAGAGACTGTTCTATTATTGGAGAACTTGTGATAACAGAAGTGGATATGCTTGTGTAGAAAAAGTACTTCATAAGCTGGGCGTGGTGGTGCACACCTTTAATTCCAACACTCGGGAGGCTGAGGCAGGAGGATCATTGTGAGTTCGAGAACAGTCTGGGCTACAAAGTGAGCTCAAGGCCAGCCTGAACTGCATAGTGAGACCCTGTCTCAAAAACTAGGGCCAGGGATTTAGCTCAGTGGCATAAGCACCTGCCTGGCAGTTGTGAGGTTGTGAGTTTGATCCCTGGCACCAAAACAACAACAACAACAACAACAACAACAACAACAACAAAAAGTACTTCATGATCACTAAAGTACTAGAATCTTTTTACAAACTGCACAGCTTACTGATTTCCTTTTATTATGAGAAATTTAAAGGTAAAATTTCAAACTTTATTAACAATAGGCCACTATCTAAAATCTAGGCAGGCCCACAAGTATTATTGTTATACATGCTGCCTTAATACTGATACTTTTCTCCCAAGTATACCACACAGTGTAAGCACCTGCCTGTCTCTCCTATACTGTAAGCCTCATCTTTTTTACCTTTGGATTCAACACAGAGCACAGTGTCTACCCACACTGGGCACCCTAAACCTTCACCCTGTACTCAATGTGTGTGTGTCCACATATGTATGTATACAGCATATGGACCAAGTAAAATGGCAACGATTATGACAAATAAGTGCTAGAGAACAGGAATTCAATCTTCACATTTTTTATTCAAGAGAGAAGGGAAACTAGAAAAAAGCAATGGCCTAAGTTATAGGCCATTTACTTCAACTGACTTAATACACCCACAATTTCTCCTACTTGAAATGAACTGACATTGCAGAGTCAAATAATGAAAATTCATATGCAAAAATCCCTTATTTTGCTCTTCAGTCTGAAAAAGTTTTGTCTAAACCAAATTAGATATTACAAATTCAATTTTCACTCAACTATCAAACTATTTCCTTAAATAATCAAGATGTTGATCAGGCAATGATTAGACCTAAAACTGTTCTTTTGAATAGTCCAAGCAAATGTAAAAATCAGTACTTTTACTTAGTTATTCTGGGCTTAATGCAGTTTAAAATGAGGCTTAGAGTGAAATGTGATGCCTCTACATTTCATGGCAATCCAAGTTCCTCCTATGACTATTGATATGTAATATTTCTGTTTTTTTGTTTTTTTGTGTTTTTTTTTTTGCGGCACCGGGGATTGAACTCACAACCTCGCGCCTGCCAGGGCAGGCGTTTAAGGCACTGAGCCAAACTCCCGGCCCTGGTTTTTTGAGGCAGGGTCGCACTATGTAGCTCAGGCCGGCCTTACCCTCGCGTTGTAGCCCAAGCCGGCCACGAACTCACAACGCTCCGCCTACCTCAGCCTCCCGAGTGCTGTATTTCTGTATTTTGTGACACTGATTCTTGAACTTCAAAGAATTTCCTAAAGCATGAGATTGACCTGAGTTGATTCACCCTGTGTTATAGTCCCCCACCTTTTGTAAAGCACACACACCTGCAGAAAATGACCAGTTCTCCAAGGGACCCACAGCTTGCTGGGGGTGAGATGGAGGACTGAATCCTAAGCCTCAGTCTCATTCACACTACATTCCCAACACTGGGCCAACCAAACCTAAACATCGTCCTAGGGAGGATTCAGACAAAAGAATAAAGCATAACAGCAACACATGCAAGAAGATTCCAACAGTCAGCCCTCTGTATGCACAGGTTCTGCGTTATTGGATACAACTGACCAAGGATTGAAAATATTTGAGAAGAAACTACATCTGTACTGAAAATATACAGACATTTTTCCTGTCACTGTTCCCTACACAATACATTACAACAATTATTTACATAGCACTGGCATCATATTAGATATTATAAGTCATCCAAAGATGAGTACAAGTAAACAGGACGAGGTACACAGATTCATGCAAATACGGCAGCACTGTGTATAAGGAATTCGAGCGTCTGTACATTCCGGTACATCTAGAGGTTCTGGAATCAGGCCCTCTGTACCCTACTGATATCTGCAATTTTGTCCGGATATTCTAATAAGAATATTAAACATCCTGTTACAAAAGCACCAAAATGTATTTAAAAGTGACTTAAATACAAGTAAAGCTCAACTCCCCCCATTCCTACCCACATGAACGAGCTGTTCCTCCAAGGAAATAGGGGTTTAAGCTCCATCCTTGGCTGATTTTAATGATAGAAATGTGCTTATCGAAAGCAGAACTTTGTGTGAAAAGCTGTTGATGTCACTTTATCTGACAATTGCCAAGCTATTTCCTTTCCCAATTTACTGACATTAGGACATTTCCTGAAACTCCAAACTGTTCCAGGCACTGTATTCTGTATGTCCTTGTACATGTGCATTTTTTTTTTTTGGCATCCTCTATCTAGTCTTCAAAACTCCCCTCCCAGTAGGTATCAAATTCCTCATTTTCTTTAGTGAGGCAGTTGAGGCCCATTAAGGTTATATCGCCACTTGCTTTTCTCAAGTTTTTTTAAACAAAAACTGTCCCTGTTGTAGTTAACATAAAAAGAAAATAATATTTCTTCCTTTCAACCCAGATTTCATGCATGGGTTCAAAATAAGCCAGAAGCAAGAGGAAAACTGTCATCACCCAACACTAGAGGGGAGTGGGCCAGTGACAGGCAGGGCCAGGAAGACGGGGGTGAGACTACCCGCAGCCTCAAAGGAGCTGCTTTCATTGTCCAAGGTGCTCTCCATCTTTTCTTTCCCACTGCCTTCAAAAACTATCCCACTTTAATCACATGAAATCATTAATTGTAAGATTGGTCCCCTACAATAAAAGTGAATGTAAGAGTCTAGTAAAAACATCCACAGAGTAAAATGACACCTTTCAAAGAAATCAAACACAACCCGATCAGCATCAGGGAGTTCACAGAGAAAAATTAACATTGGGAGCAATGTGACTGAGTGTAAATTTGCATGTTTTCCACCTAGGTGAAAATGTACAACAATCATGCTCTCTGAATTCGAAGGGATCACATCCCGATGGGAAGACAAAATGCATGCAAACCAAGACGTTTGGGTTGTATAGTTCAGATCGAGGTGTGCACAGTATGACATGTGGTTAAAATTTGACTCTCGGAACAAAACAAAATTAATTTCAAGCTCCTAAAACAGGTGAGAAGCGAGGGCAGGGAGCAGACCGAGAAGGCTCCCTCAGCCCCATCCACCCTGCCCAGCTCCTCCCCAGTACCTAGCCCAATCCTTGACCTCCTAAAGTCAATCCCACTGCTTTTCAGTTCAAATCACCTCCTCATCTTCAACGGGCTGTTTCCAAGCCAATGCCCTTTCTTGAGCTAGGATGGGGGCTGGAAGTGAAATCAGTTAGACAAACATCGGGCTGGAAGAGGAAGGATATGACTGGAACTTTCTCACTTTCCATTCTTGTTGTGTGTGCCACAGCCTGTTCTCAAAAAGTCCTTACATACAATACCAAAAGGGGGCACACACAGTTGTTCAGTTTGGGAGACAATCAGCCAGAGGGAAATCTTGAGGTGATACCTAATTTAGACAGTTTAAGAACGGAAATGTCAAACAAAGGTGTAAAAAGAAGACTGCAATCTAGGGGACACTAGGTGGCAGAAGGGCCACCAGGGAGCTAGAAGAGCAGAGTGGAGTATACAGGCTAAACTCACAGGTCTGAATGGGTTTGCTGACATTGGCACAGGCAATGTTACAAGGTCAAACTAGCTTCCAGAGATAAGGATTGGGACAGAAGGCATCCAGCAAAATAAATCAGAAGATGGATCAAACTGTGCTTGAAAACAATTACAAAATGCCACAAGCTTCAAATCAAGCTTTATGTGTGTTTTCATATGTTTTCAGTTTTTCAAACATAGATAAAGGACCTGTGAATATCGGAATAACAAAGCTCTTCTAAAATACGGATGCTGACACAAAACATAGGAACCGTAAAAAACTAAAAACTAGGCTTTATTCTCTGTAGTGTCCTCTCTTACCACTTAATCCTCCTTGTGTTCATCCCTGCCGACTTGCCAAACACACTCCGCAGCATGGTTTTCCCCCTGGGAAACCTAGTAAAATATTTATGATTGTTTCAATAGTGGTGGCAAAAGTCCTCTACAGTAGCAGAAAGGTCAAAGACATTCTCGCCCTCCACACCTCCCACTTAGAGATTACATCCACTACACACAAGAACCAGTGTGCAGCAGACCCAGACTGATCTTTTGATTGTATTTTTCTTTTAATCACCAAAGTATTTTTTTTAAAAAGCTAGAACACATTATTCAACACAGAAATCTAAGTGGGTCTCAAGACATGCATAAGCCCTCATGCGCTTCCCTGGGCCACAGACCTTGGACAGCTCTCTCCCAAGCAGGACACTGGCTGCTCCACCTCTTTGGTCTCTCCAACCCTCTGCACCCTCCACCACCCTTTATTTTCAGTGCTCTTCCCGTTTCTTGGTTCACAGGTAAAGTGAAGTGTTTTGCCAGGCTTGATGCTCTCAGCACACAGACTACCTTCCTTCATTGCCTACGCTCTTTCCATTCTGTCTTTTAAAGTCTCTCTTCTGGCTGCCCAAGCCTCTAAACTGCACCTGAGCTCAGAAGTTTTCTCCAGGACCCAGTGTCCTGTGCACGACATCTTCTTCTTGTCCGTCTCCCTTCTCTACTGCTTTGCCCTCAGCCTACGAACATCCTCCGAATGATTTTTAACAAGGTATCATTAAAATAAAATTTCTCGTTAACCTTCTGTCTGTCTCTTTCCATCTCCCTTTGCTGCCAAGTTCACTCAAGACCGTCCGCCCAGCCTCCTCCCTATGGCTCCTTCACTCTTCAAGCCACTGCCCTGGCTTCCCTTGCTTCCCACACTCTGCTACCAAGACCACTCGGTGAACTCCTGCCACCACGAAGGATTTCTGTCTACATCTGATACTGTGCACCACTTCCCTCTGCAAAAGATTTCTCACAGCCTGCCTTTCCTGGCTGAAACCCCCACCTCTGATAGCTCCTTTGCAGCCTCCCCTTTTCATGACCTTTGAACAGCTTCTGCCCTTGGAATTTATTCAGTATGCAAAACACTTTTTCCACCCATGGCTCAAATGGCCACAAATAAGCTCATCAAGTGGTCATCAAATCCATCCCCAGCCTTGCCCCATATCACAAGCTCTGTGTGGACCAATGCACATTTGCACATCACTTAAGCACAGGGAGGGCTGGGGATGTGGTTGAGTGGTACAGCTCTTGCCTCACACGCACAAGGCTCTGGGTTTGATCCCCAGCACCACACACACACACAAACCAAACAGAGATACCTTCTGAGAAATGCACAATTGGGCACTTTTGTCACTTTGCAAACCCCATTAAGTATACTTACACAGTCTAGAAGATATAGCCTCCTACACACCTAGCCTAGGTGGTATATATGTTCATAGTATACCCTGCTGCTCCTAGGAAGAGCTACACAACATTTAATCAACACCAAGAGAAAAGGATTCAATCAAGACATGCAGTTTAAAAAAAAAAGACATGCAGTAAACATGAGATTGATGAAGCCGTCGCTGGTATGACACTTTTTTGTAAGGAGTAGACCCTAAAATAAGAAGTATAGTAATATAAAGTATAGCACGGCAAGAACACACGCCAATAGCATAGGTACTTTCTGTCAAGCATCAAAAAACAAAAGTATACTGTTAAACATGGCAATGCTAATTGGGTCCCCTAACATGCATTAATTTACATGTGTTTTCTGGTGTCACCTCGGTTCTTTGTTGTATAAACCTTGGACAGCTCCCTAGCCCAGTGCTAACATAAACAAAAGCTTCATGCATTTATGTAACTGGCATCAGAAGGTTTGTTTTATACGAGCATCACCGCAAACATGAGGAATATTTTGCTCTGATGTCAGGATGGCTGTGATGTCCCCAGGCAACAGAAAGTTTTCAGCTCCATTCCAGCTTCATGTGAACAGTGAAGTCCAACATTGACTAAAATGTCATTATGTGGCCCACAACTGTTTCCGACTCATCTGAATGCATATACCCAAGTGTCCCACTATCCAAGTCGATGTCACGTGAACAAGTTAATGTGTCATCACCTCCAGCATCTCCCCTTTTCTCAGCAATCTCACAGTTTCATCAACAAAGCCAAAAAGAGCCTAAAAAAAGACAAAAGAAGCAAAAAGCAAAAAAAAAGTACTATCAAAAATTACAGAAACAAATAGGCTGAAGTGCTCCTATGGAATGAAAAGGGACCTCTATTTAGATATTGTTATTCAACTCCAAAATTTTAAAAATAAATTTTTGAGTAAAGCCATATAACACCAACATCAACAAAAAAGAAACCAAAGGCTAAAATACTAACATCGAAATCAAGCTTGAGGTCAAGGTAACAGATATTACCATCACTGTGGTTTTATTTTATATGAAACTAAGTTTTATATGAATATAAATTTTGATTTATAGAAAAACATGTGAAGCAAAATGCATGAGTAAAATGGCTGAAAAAGTTGTAACAAGACTAACTCTAGTAGCTGGGCATGGTGGTGCACGCCTTTAATCCCAGCACTCAGGAGGCTGAGGTAGGAGAAGTGTTGTGAGTTCGAGGCCGGCTTGAGCTACAATGTGAGCCCAAGGCCAGCCTGAACGACACAGTGCGACCCTGCCTCAAAAAACCAGGGCTAGGAGTTTGGCTCAGCAGCTTAAGCACCTGCATGGCAGGTGCAAGGTTGTGAGTTCGATCCCCAGCGCCACAGAAAAAAAAAAAAAAAAAAAAAAGACTAACTCTAGTATCAAACTGAAAACTGGACAGGCTAAAAATGCAGATTCAAAAACCAATTAAAAAGCCTGAATGAATGAACTTCAGAGAATACATCTTCATTCCAAGTGCAAAAGAAAGCCTGCAAGAGAACACAGCACCTCTTGGGTCACACTGCTTCCATGTTTTAAATTTTCCACCCAGAAATCTCCAAGTGGTCACATAAACCAGCAGCCTTTGCATTGGCAGTGGAGCTGAGTGACAGCGCTCTTGCCTAGTTCTGTCACGCGGCATGAGTGAGGCCCTGGGTCAAACCCCAGACTGAAGAATGTAATAATAATGACAGAATTGAAGAAAATCAAGTTCTATTTTCTTCATGTTCATAAATCTGCAGTCACAATTTTGTACCTTCCGTTTAAATTCAGAAATCTTGGCATCAAAGGACTTGTAGAGACAGAGCTCTTGGTCCAAAGTGAGATCCAAACCAGCCCTGTCTCTTGGGACCCTGCTCTCAAAAGGCTCACATACAGCTGGGTCCTGGACACCTGGGCCACAGGGTACCCAGGATGCGCTAACTGGCTTACATGGAGGCTGCAGTACTCACTTGAAAGAAACTAACTGTGCTCACTTGAAACAAATACGTATGTGTGTGTATATATATACATAATGTGTACACATTATATGTAATCTTCGATACTAAATAGTAACCATAGCAACTATTGAGAAGTCAGGCTACTTGAAGAACTTTTCAGGCAGTATGTTATTGCTGACATTACAAAGACTTGCTGGTGCATGGGAATAATAAAAAGCAGATGGGCCTCAGCAGGCATGATGGTTTGTGCCCTCTTCCCACCTGCACCTGGGGTGGGTGGGTGGCTCTTCTATACCTCACACTGCCCGCTGTGCTCCACCACCTCGGGAAACTCGAGTGACTCATGGAACTTTTACCCCCATGATTTCTCATCTGTGCGGTGCGGACGCACACTGGGAGCAGTGCTGCCCGGCTTCTGCAGCTCCCTGAGGACTAAGGTTTGGCCGTGAGTGCCCTGAGTCTGGTCTGTGCGGGTCCTTTTCCAAGACAAAAGCATCATCGTGAAAAGTAACGTGGAAAGAACAACAAGACCCATGTGGCTGAAAGGCTCCTCTGAATCTCTCTGAATCTCTCTCTTCCCTCTCTCTCTCTCTCCCCTGTAGCTACCTCCTCTTTTTAAGAAGCTGAAGACATGGGCCAAAGAACAGAGAAGGGGAACAATAAGTTTAACCAGAAAAATGCATTCTCCAACCTGTGTGTTCTCATGCCATCTTGCTCTCTCAACCTGTCCAAAAAGCTAAAAATCAAGAGTGGAACCACGAGACTCAAGAAAGGCCTTGTTGTTCTACCACGGTGTCCCCAACATCGATCCCTGGTATGTACTGGTATATACTAGGCTCTAAAAATATATGTGCTGAATGAACAAATTTTTAGCCTCAAATGATATAAATGGCTTAAGGATGTCAGCTTTTGCATATTAAATCCCAAACAAACCTCATTTGAGGTTAGACAGCAATCTGTTAAGTCTGAAGAACTGGCATTAAAAGTATTTACCTCAGCAGCCCTCATTTAGAAGTAGTTTATACAAAAGCATAACATCAAAGCCATATAATACCCATCAGTTTCTGAGGCTCAGGTAATTGCACATGACTGTGGGGATTCTACTTTGTTCAATAAGACCCTGATAAAGATACAGAAGCAGAATATTTGCATGAAATGAAAACTTGTTAATAAGGAAAAGCCTAAATAAGCTTTCTAGCTTCACCTGCTATTAGTCAATTTAAAAACCAGCAGTTTTGAAAGCCACACAGCAGGGCGATACATTATCCATTCCCAGTAGCTTCGCTGTAGATGACACCTCTGACATACGGGGGATGGTAATGGTTACCTAGGTTACTGCCTAGGGTTCTAAAAGCCACTTTTATGAAAACAGGTTTTGTCAGTTGGGCATGGCGGCACACACCTGTAATCCCAGCTCTCAGGAGGCCAAGGTAGGAGGATCGTAGTGAGTTCGAGACCAGCCTGGGCTACAAAGTGACCTCAAGGCCAGCCTGAACTTCATAGTGAGACCCTGTCTCAAAAAGACCCAAAAAAAAAAAAAAAAAAAGGTCTTTTCACTTGGGCCTGCAGTTGTCTGGGGCGTGACTAAAACAGGACCAAAACCTTGGCAGCCCTGTCTTCATACTGTGTCTGGCCTTTTTACTGTATTAATCCTTGGATCAGATTCTACTCAGCTCTGCACAGACCCATTGATCATTTTAAAATGTTTTGTCAAGACTATATCACAGGGTTAGGTTGGCCTACCACCTGCTGGACTGGGGTATGTGTTTTCCATTTCTCCTCTCTTCCATCCCTACCCATGTGCTTTTTTAGAAGTCACAAAAACTGAAGAACCTGAAATCCTTCAGCCCTAGCCCAGGTGGGCCACATAAAAATTCAAGAGCTTTTAGGATAGGCTGACCATCACCACCACAGGCAGTGGCCCATCTCTGTCACAGGAAGAAATAATTCTTGAAACTGTGCTCCTGGTCAGTGGGAATGACGAGGTTGCAGTCCATCTCAGCATATTCTGAGAGCAGCCTGGTTCCTCTTTCAACCCAGGCTGACTCTCATCAGCTGAAGCCCAAATTAAGATGAAGTGACCTCCTCCATCTTCCAATAAAGCTTTGCTTGTTCAAGAGTGGGTACGCTTGCAATATTTAGCCCAGTCTCCTTTCTACTATTCTCCAGGTCAGAAGATCCTGTCATCCTGTATCATTAAGCCAATTCCTACTTTTTGTGCAAGTCTGAAGTTCCCCTATAGAACGCAATTCTTTAGCAAAGAGTTTGCACTTTCCATGGGCCAGAAACTATGCCCCATGCTGGGAAGATGCACAGGGAAACAGACTTTGTTATCAAGGATGATACAGCAAGCAGGATAGCCAGAGAGACATGAAAATAGATGTGGCACAACCTGCTAAGTTCCTCAGCAGAAAAGTCTGAGAAGCACTGTGGTGCACAGAGGGAGACGTGACCTGAGGCTCACAAGAGCAACCTCCCTAGGAGGAAGCACTTCAGAGAGTAGGGAGACCATTCTAGGGAGAGTCCTATGATCAAAGGCTGTGGCCGAAACAGAGGAAGAGCAAAAGCTTGGAGAAATGGGCCAGAAAGCCTGGGACAGAACAAGCATGGCCTGGTAGCTGTTCTGGAATGGTAACCACTGACACAGCGAAGGCGGCAAGGAAGTGGTGTAGAAGCAGGGGTCCCCAGTAATTTGAGACACAAGAGACTGAATGGAAAAAGAGATCCACTCAATCAGAAGCACATCTGGTTCAAAATCCCATCTCCAAACCCACCACATTTTTCCTCAGCACTCAAAAGGCCCCATTCTGGTGCTGGTGGATCCTGGGAAAAAATGAGAATAGTTAAGCTAACTACATATCGCAGGGAGGCGAGATTATCAGAATTTCCTTTCCAGATGTATTATGAAACACAGCAGATATAATATAAAACACGGAAAAAGGGTCAGAGGCACAGTTAAAAAGTGAGCACGTGATCTTTGTAAGGATAGACTATCACTATTTCAAAGAGCAGGAAGACTAGCCTAGGAGGGACCTAGCCTAGTCAAGCACACAGAGACAGAAAGTAGACTGGTGGTTCTGAGTGCTGGCAGTGGGGTAGGGGAATGTTGTTTAACAGGTACAGAGTTTCAGTTTTGCAAAATGAAGGGTTTCTAGAGATTGCACAACACTATGAATACGCTTACCATTACTGAACCGTGTACTTAGAAATGATTAAGATAATAAATGTTATGCTACAGGTATTCTATCACATTTAGAAAAAAGAAAACAAAAAAGAACAATAAGCCTACCCAACTGTCATACAAGATGGAAGACACAATTTCTGGGGCATATCATATCCTAGACCTTTCCACATTTATAATCTCATTTAGTTTCACCACAAGCCTACAAGGGAAGCATGCTTCCTGTCCAATAAACATAGAAATCGCAGTTCAGAGAGATCATGGAATTGGCAACACTAACAGAGCCAAGACTGACTCCTCTTTTGTTGCTGGCAGTGGTGGTGCAGTGGTGTGGGGGATGAACTCTGGACCTTACATATTCTAGGCAAACCATCTACCACTGAGCTACATCCCAGTCTTGTCCTTTGTATCATACCTACTGTCTCCCTCTGGCTAGTCCAAAAATATAAGGTTTATTCTGCAAGTTTTTCCATTACATAGTTAATAACTTAAGGTTCTCTATGATATCCTCAGGCAAATGCTAGAAATAATCTTCCAAATCAGGTTACTGCATTAAGAAAATGTTTCTAGTTCATTCCTTGAATACACTTATCCTACTCAACTAGCACATTACCTTTTAATCTCCATCAATACAATGCAAAACTTGCTTGTTTTTTAAACTCAAGTGGTATGTAGCAAGACTGGTAGAAGAGTTACAGTATTCTCAAACTCAACCGAAAATGAAAATAAGGAAAATATCAAAATCTATAAAGCATTTACCCAATACTGCTGCAAGTGCTTTACTCACGTGAACTCATTTAATCTTCACTATAATTCTATCACTATGCACCATAGGGTGGGGCTACATCTATCACAGGAGGGTCACTTAAAATAAAATCACAGGGAGGGTGAGCTTCAAAGACCAATCACAGCCCTGCTCCAGACTGGAAAGCACCTAGATTTTTGTCATGTGATGTAAAGTTACAATTAAAATACCTCATGGTGGAATCACCAACCAGGTTGGCTTTATGTGTGTACAACAGAAAAGGAGAAGTACATCCCAGCCTTGGAGTGCAAACATGTCAGGACCAAGACACAGAGCGCAGAAGTGCAGATAGCATTTTACAAAGATCCTGTAAAATCACATTTCAGAATTTGCCAGACAACATAGCACTCAGAGAAAAGACTTTTTGGTCAGTGACTACCTGATAGATGGGCAACTGGGAAGGTGACCAAGAGATAGAGTGAGGAGAGAGGGAAGAGAAGGGAAAAGGAGGTAAAAAAGAATTAAGATGTATTATGCACCAACTCCCCACAAAAACGTAATCATCACGTACTGCAAACATGTACTAATAAAAATTTCAAAATAGTAAAACAAAAAGCCTTCACAAGCAGAGAATACACCTTAGAAACTGCTACACAGATCACTTCTGCAGAAACTAACCACAGCTTTAGTCATTCTATTAAAAACATTATTAGTCCACACATACATGAGGACCCATGTTTATGCTGCCCTCATTTTAAAACACACAATATATTTTAAAAGTAAACAGCATACGAATTTATTTATAGGGCCATACATGCTTACTGTATTCAATTTTCTAACAGCAGTATCTCAAAATATCAAAATCCACGATGTCCCATAGCAGAAAAGTAAAAAAAGATGCATAATCAAAATACTTTCAACTGATGTGTGAGAAAACATCCTTGGCCATGAAGGATGTTAAATTAGTATTTTCAAGTTACTTAAATAAAAAGATTGTGATTTAAAATCAAACTCAGTTAACACTCTTAATAAAGCAATTCACTATCCAAACTCCTTAAATATCCCAGGACTGCAGGGCATGGTGGCGCACACCTTTAATCCCAGCACTCAGGAGGCTGAGGTAGGAGGAGCATTGTGAGTTCAAGGCCAGCTTGGGCTACAATGGGAGCACAAGGCCGGCCTGAGCTACATAGTGTGACCCTGCCTCAAAAAACGAGGGCTGGGAGTTTGGCTCAGTGGCTTAAGTGCCTGCCCTGGCAGGTGTGAGGTTGTGAGTTCAATCCCAGGTGCCACCAAAAAAAACCAAAACCAAAAACAAAAACAAAAAAATCCCAGAACTATGTCCATAAAACACTTACTTGGACCAACAGCAAACACCAGCACTGTATTGAAAATAGTTTCTTACATCTAGTATAAGTGTATGACATGTGATTTAAAAACAATGTTTTTGCAATAGTTTATTACTCCCATGGACCATCCAAAGAAAATACTAGCAAATGAACCATGAAACCAGAAATCCATCTCCCTATGACAGTGAAGTGGAACACATGATTCCTATCACTCAGTGACAGTCATCTCCACCCTTCCTCAGAAGTCACACATATTAACAAAGATTTCTGAAGGTCAGGAATATAATTTTAAGGGCAGGAAGTTAAAACCATTTTCAATCTTCATTAAAAATTTCACTGAAGCATAGTAGCTAGGTAAATTTAAGTCATCACCTATTAATCTGCTGAAAGAAGAAAGCTCACTCTTGACCAAGGATGCGGGAAAAAGACCCAGCATGTGAGGAACCAGCATCTGCTCCCAGGAGTGACAGAAAAAGTCACTCTACAAATGAGTCTGGGACTGTCCACTAACCCTTAAGCATGCTGTTAAGTGCGTGACAGGTCACTAACACTAATTAAAAGTGATACTGGAATCAGTATCTTGTTTTAGTGACTAATAATGGTCATGACCGCTCACGAGCCACTGTTGCTTCTCAAGTAGAGGCCACTATCTAGAACTAACATCTGGGAATCACAGGGAGGCTCAGTGTTCAGAAGAACTTGCAACACCAGCTAACCATGGCCTAGAATTAAAATGCTCCCCATGGAGACACATGTCTGTGCATGGGCCGTATGGATTAAGAGCACTGAGTAAGAGTTGCACTGTGTGCATGTGAATGTACACATTTATACAACACGGTGGAGGCCAGGTTGGCAAAGTTCTCAGTAGAACTCTTCCCTTATGGTATGTTTCTGATTTATAATATCCAAAATGTTTGGCTTACAAATTTAGCTAACCTATGTCAAGACCTCCATTGAGAGAATAACCATCTCCATTTTCCTCCTCTCCCTCTCTCTCTCTTTCTCTCTCACCTTTCTCTCTCTCTTTCTCTCTCTCTCTCTCTCTCTTTCTCTCTCTCTCTCTCTTTCTCTCTCTCTCTTTCTCTTCCTGTCTGCCCACCCCATCCTCTATGACTGTGCTTGCTTCTGTGGGCTCAGAATGTGGCTCAGTGGCAAACCACTTGCTCAGCATGGGCAAGACCCTGGGCTCAATCCCCAATTCCACCAAAAGAAAAAGAAAATCATCTCTTTGGCAATGCCTAAGTTTACATAGTGACAAAAACTTTCCTAAAATAGGAGTGGTGCTCACACTGTGCGGCAGCTGGCAGGCAGAACAAAGACACTGAGGGAAGTAAATGGTTCTGCTCCCCCTGGCATCTCCATTCTGGGAGACAATTTAATTTACCTTGGTACGTCGACACTGGAATGATTAATGAACTCTAATCTGTAAAGGTAACATTAAAAATTAACATGAGGCCATTCTAACAAAGATGGAATATGGGAAGTAATTATTCTGCTCAACAAAGAACCTTACTGTTTAAAAAAAAAGAGCTTCAAAATAATCGTAAGAACTTGAGAACAGTTTCATATGCTAGGCATAATACTTTCAAAACTTCTACCTTTTACTGAAATAAAAATTAGAATGTAATTTTTTTACTCAACAATTTAAAGAATATTCCTTTAAATAACTAAATCTCCAGTTAAGAGTAAGTATTACGCATGCTTCCGAGGTCTTTAGAAATATTCCAAGCAAAATCCAAGTGGCCAAAAATCCAATGGTCCAAATAAGGAAGAGAAAAAAGGGGAAGACAGAAAGATAGAGACTTGATATTCACAAGTCAATACAATTGCAGTTGCCCATTTGGATAGAATTTACGATTGGAACTACTCTATGGTAGGTACAAACTCTTGGGATGTTTGGTTGTAGAAGGAGGTAACAGTGAATTTAACCAGACCTTGTATGCAACTTTGTTCTCTCAGAACAACAAAAGGAGGAACTAACTTCTTGACTAAAAAACAATCCACCCCAGAGCACTACTCACATCTCAAATCTATATACGGATTTAAAATACTTCCACAGCCACAATTTACCATGTCATTCTTCAGACTCCATATCTATTCGCGAAGCCACCTTCACACCTTGCACAAAGTAACACTCAAACCCATTTTGCTTTTTCCCCAGCTTATCAGTTGATTGTTTGGGTCATTAAAAATTAAGACAGTGAGCACCAGGAATGGCAGTGGGACCTTTCTAGTAATAACTACTGTGGCTCTCACATGGTACAACAAAAGCTGCACCCTGGTTGTAGGCACATTCTGATCTACTTCTTACTATGAAGTAGACTGTGACTCCAGCTCCTGTTTACTAAGTGGAATGTCCTGGCAACAAACATACCTACAAGCGGGGAAAAGGTAGGGTGACCCTCCCGTAGAATTAGTGCCACCCCCACTGGCTGGAGGAAAAACACAAGACAACTACGCTCATTCATAACCCAGGTGACAGAAGTCACCCGGTTTGCCTCTGGTCCCAAGATGAAAGAGGTTTTTCTATTTTGAAATTAATCATCTTGCCCCCAACCCACTTTGGAAAACTGTACCAAATAAAATGAAACACACAAACAAGAGAAACAGTGACAATATCTTCCCCAGTCACTCAAACTGTAACCGTCGGATGCACCTGTGTCCACCCCTCTGTCACCTCACAGCCATACCTCTAACCACCCCGGGCAGCATCTAACACATGTCTACATGAAGGGCACACGTGTTCACACACATGCCACAGCCAAAGCAGCTCAAACCCAAGGACCACTCTGTCACTTGCCCCTGTAAAAGCTTCTGGTAGCTATGGCCCATCTCAGACGCCTGGTTTTTCTCACCACGCCCTCCGTTCTCCCTCCTTCCTCCATGTCCTTCCTGGAATGGCACACACTCGGTTGTTACCTGCCTCTCCCCACCTTCGCTTGCAGACTGACTCAGCCCACGAATTCCAAAGCCACCCTCTGACCACCTATCAGCAGTTTTTCCCCATCAGTCTACTTTCCAAGCCCTGCACACTGCAAGCCCCAGGTCTGCCTGGGAGAAACCACCCCAAAGCTCAGGCCCCTCTTGCCAAAAAGATGCTGCAGAACTCCCCTCACCAAAAAAAAAAAAAAATACCAGGGTTGTGACATAACTCTCTGCTCACAGCCAGGCTGGATCTACTATGCATATTTCCCAGATTTTGTTCCACATGAATGCTCCCTCCTTTAAGTACATCTGTGAGTTCAGAGAAAGGTAGACTAGTTGTCTTCCTGGTTTGGCCAAACTATGAATGAATTCCTTTTTTCCTTTTCCTTTTTTGTTGTATTTCTGATGTGGGTAGTTGACCAAATCCACTCCGTTGGTGCCACCAGATTAAGGCCATTGGCTTGAGTCCCAGTAATACTTCCAAAAATTAAGCATTAGTAACATTTATTGAATAGTTTGACATTGGTGCCTTAACATGGTTTTATGTAATGTGGCTGAAGAGGAAGCTCTCTAATTGGGGATTTAGAGTGTGTATGTGGTGTGCTATGGAGTGAACTGCATGCTCCAAAATCTGTGTGTTGAAGCCCTAAGCCCTCAAGGTGATGGTGTTTGGAGCTGGGACATTTGGATGAAAAAGAAGTCTAGATGAATTCATAAGAGGTGCTCTTCCCTCTCCTCCCCTCCTTTCCTCTTTCCTCTCTCTCTCTCTCCCTTCCTCCCTCCCTCCCTCCCCATCTGTCTCTGTCTGTCTGTCTCTGTCTCTCTGTCTCTCTCTCTTCTCTTTCTCATTGCCTTACCAGAAACCAACCATGCTGGTGTGCAATCTAATCTTTGGCTTTCAGACTCTGAAACTGTCAGAAAATAAACCACTATCTATGGCATTTTGCTATGGTATCCTTAGCTGACCAATATGGATAATAGTGGCACCTCCCATCTATCTGTCTGCTCACTACGAGTACTACAGGATTCAGTTTGTGTGTCCCAGAGAGGTGGATTTATGGATTACTTCAATTTCCGCTAAACTAATCCTTCCAAAATGAACAAGAACCTTAAGAATCATGAAATGAAACCACACTGAAAATGATATTAATATTGCAATTACAAACAAATTTTTAAAAACAGCAAAATCGACCTCTTTCTAATGAAAGCGCCTTAAAACCATTTCACTAAGCTAAACATTAGGAAAATTTAATCAAATCTGATAAGTCAGCCAAAAGTACTCAAATTAACCATACCGTAAATATTTACATCCACAATGCTCAACTGGAAATCTTGGTAAACACATACTGAATTTTAAGACAATAACTAAAGATGATGACAGTATATGTCCAAGGATATTTAAATGCCCATATTAAAGATTTATGCTAAAAAAATTTTACTGAGGAAGATCCATAAAGTGTGGAGATCTCTGACATAGAGAACTTGTATGACAGTGCAGAACCCCAACGTGTGGGTCTCTGACGTACATGGGTATCACACGAGATGGCGACCCTGAGAACCGCTAACAGGAGCAATTCTGAGAGGCTGCCCTACAGATAAACTACATTCGGGAAGTACACAGTGAGCTTCTCTGATGCTCCCCTTCTGCACTGGAAAGATCTTTCCACAGGAAAAATAGATGGGGTCTGGCTTGTCTCAAACAGTGGTGACCAAGGGGGCTGTCACTTGGACACTTCATCTGCAACACAAGACAATCCTCCCATGCTGAGCACCTCCTCTCCGCCATCTCTTTCCACGCAAGTCCAGACTCCTATCCCTGTGTTCGGCTGTAAACATAAGGTTCAGCCACCACACTCCTGTTTCTGCATACAAACCAATTTGTTATGCTTTTCCCCCCTCTGAATTGTCCTGGAAGTTGAAACCTACCAACACTCTCCAGGAACCTTTCTAGTGATGATATAGATAACAAATACCGATGATACCTAGAAGAACTCATCGCAATGGGCAACAATATCCCAAAGTCAACCCCAAACCATTTTTAACCACATTTAGTATAAAATGGGAGAGTAGCTAAAAACCTGTGATTTAAGTTTTGCAGAGTTGCCTTTCATTTAACAGAAAAGCATGGGGTCAGGATTTAAATGATCACCCCAACCTCATGGATTTCAGGAAGTTTCTTTGTGAAACAGTCCCACATACCCACAATGATTAGACCTCTCCTTTTGTTCTCTCTAAGCATTGTCCCTCTTGAAAGGACTGCTGATTCCTCGTATTTCTGAGTAAGCCTTTGCTATCTGTTGAGTAAGTAGTAGAACAAATACTTCAATGTTACTTTCTAGATGGTGATCCAGAAGCTTCCAAGACCAAAAGCTGAGCAAAATCAATTTTCCCAAGTCCATGTTGCCAGTGACTCTATAAACTGCTGTACAACTAGATCAGATGTCATGCAAACAAATTCTTAGTGTTATTAGTGAGCGTAGGGAAAGTTCTTTCACATCAGGACCCAGTGTTCTCTCACCTACTTAGCATGAGAATCATAGGAAGACACTGATCCTTTTCTTTGA
Organism: Dasyprocta punctata; assembly: GCA_004363535.1. NCBI lineage: Eukaryota > Metazoa > Chordata > Mammalia > Rodentia > Dasyproctidae > Dasyprocta > Dasyprocta punctata. Next base: position 28,498 of record RJWM01005739.1, read on the forward strand.
CCACTGTCCCTTGGAGTTTATGTCATTTCTAATGAAACTACCAAACATTTACCAACATGCATTGAACAGAAATCCAAGAGTTTAGCATTTATTTCCTATTCTTTCAGGTTCTTCAGGTTAATTTGAGAATTTTTATGTCTTGAGGAAGTTGTATACTTACAGGACAGACTTTATTCAGGAACCGCCAGTCTTTCCACCAATATAATTTTCATTTTTTGTAATTTGCTTCAGGGATGCATGTGCATTTTGTTGTCATGCCTCATTAGTCTACTCCAATTCCGGTTAACTTCGATTTCTCTCTCACTAATTAATCCTTGATGTTTAATTCGGTGAAAATTAGAAATGCTCCAAGTTCACAGAAAAGAATAAGAGTTCATAGAGTTTGAGGGGTTAAAATGGGAGAATACATTCTTGATGAAATTATGAAACCAAACCGAATGCCTTTACTTATTTATAAAAATGGGAATGAGGATGTTTCTTTAGTCAAATTTAAACTGGACTCCATTATCCACCCACACTGGGGTCAATCTGATAAAGAAAAAATCCACTGTGAAAGTCTTTTCTCCTAGGCATTTGCTATTTCCTAGGAAACGTCAAATATAAAACTGGCCCAAGGCTGACATTCTTTTCTGTTTCTAAAAATACAGTTCTAGAAAGCTCGCACATTCAACAGTTACCTGAAATACATGGTGTCAAGGGTATCCCAGTTTCAATTTTTTCATCTGCAAGATGCTTCAGAAGCCTATTCAGGGGTGTGAACCAGGTAATACTTCTAATTATAAGATTTTTCTATGACATAAACTGTTGTATGTACAAAGTAAGGACTCATGATCTATTGTGACATTTGGGTTCTGAAAATATGGTACCTGGTTTGGAGATGACAGAGTGAATCGGCTTCGAGCATAAAAATAGCATATATCCAAGGGAAATCTTGAAGCTGTCTGAAGGTAGATAGGTAGAATTCTTTCAGTATCAGCAATTAATGTGCATGAGGAATACTTTTACCTTTGTCAAACTCCAAGGACAGCTGTCTCCAAGCAGAGATAAACTCTGTTTTGTAAGACAATGATCTTTTCGTGAAGCAAAAGAAAATTATTCTTACTAGGATCTTAATATTGTTCCTTTTCTTAATTGTAAACAGCTTATACATTAAACCAGATCCTATCTAAATTTGGTAGCTTTAAAAAAATTTTTGAGGAGATTCTTTCATCTTCACAATACTTGACATCAGATCTAGTCTGTATCATCCACCTCCACTAGCCATTAACAAACTGGGCATTGAGGATTATTTTGTTCTCTTTATTCCTCAGATAATAGGATCACAGCCTAATATGACAAGTTGAGTATCCCTTATCCAAAATGTTTGGGACAGGAAGTATTTCAGATTTCATTTGTTTTTCCTTTTTATCTTAATACTTCAAAATGTCTGCATCCATGCAATGAGAGATCCCAGAGATGAGACTCAAATTTAGACATAGAACTTATTTGCTTCATATGTAACTTGGCATGAAGGCAATTTCATACAATATTTTTTGAGGCATCTGTATTTCTGACTTACTAAATAAGAACAGGTGTGGAATTTTCCACTTGTAGTGTCGGTGTCATGTCAGAACTCAAATATGTGGATTTTGGAGCATTTCAGATTTTGGATTTTTAGATTAAGGATGTTTAACCTATGTAAAACAATAATCCTGTACAAACCTATCATGAAGTGTTCCATTCCCTTTTCTGCAAAGGTAATATCCTATTTTAAACTCACCTTGGCAAAGCCAACAAAGTATTTATATAAATCAACTTTCCTTTGAGACAAACCAACCTGAAGAAATGTAGGAACTGGGCAAAGCTCAAGTTTCAGTGAAGATTTTTGCTAGCTAAAATGCCCACCTGAATTGAGTAAGTCATTCAAAACTGAGTATTTATAAACATTTCTAACATTCTTCAAAGATCTCATTTCAAACATGAAAGAAAAGCCTTATAGCTTTGAAATTCACCAGTTCAAATGCCATGCTAATAATTTCATAGAAAGATTACACGTGCCTGATCATGATGACACAAATATTGATTATTCCTTTGATCAGTAAATCATTTCAAGATATTTTCAGGGGGGCAGTATTTTAACTTTAAATATTTTTCAAAATTTGGATACACAAAATTAAAGACTCACCACCAGGTTCTTCTAAATAGCAAATTTGTTGTGAGCATTTAATATTTAACTAAAAACACATACAGAGATGTGATGCTGTACATATGAAATGGCATGTATAGAGTTATGCAGTACATTAGTTGTTGCTTAGGTCTAAGGGGAAGCAAGGTTAGGAGCATGATACAAGTGTGGAGTTTCTTCCCAAGGTGACAAAAATCTTCCCAAACTGACTCTGAGGATGGTTGCACAACTCTGTGAATATACTATACACCACTGAATTGTAACTTTAGATGGCTGCATTACGCACTTAAGCATTTCAGGTGACAAGACTGTACTCTTCAGAAAATAGGATCTTGTTAGGTAGACACAGACATAATCCTACATACATGTATGAGCACTGGAATATCCCATTATTTACAATTCACTTCCAGACAGTGAAGAAACTTACTGTTAAGACCCCAAAGAATCACTGCCTAATAGTAAAACAGCTTGTAATTTTCCCCCATTATAAGAATAAAATTCATTGGCTTCCATAATGGAAAACGTCAGCATACGTACCATAAGGCTTCACAGCAGACACTGGTATTACTTCCAACATCAAAAGCAAGACCGAAGTTTGAGAAGACATACACCTACACAGCATAGGCCCTCTGGGAAATTCAAGCGGTTGCCCAGAATTTAGGGCTTCCACACAGCACAGTCCTCTGGAGGCACCCAGCTGCGTGAGTCCCAGGGCCGCCTGCTCATCTCCATCTCCAGGCCCTTCTCAAGGCCTATCCTCTTCCTACACCAGCTCCACACGTTTACTTCGGACCCTGAAATCCTTGTCCTGTTGCCCACACTCTTCCTCCCCACAGTGCCCACCAATAACCTTCCTCCCTCAGCATCGAACAACCACCCGTGGCCCAGGCCCGAAACCAACACACGAGCACAGGGTAACCACCACGACGCAAGCTGTCAGGCTGGAAGAGGTGTGGGGTGGGAGACGCGTGCAGGGGAACTCTATCCCGAAGAGTTCCTCAGCTCCTAAGGTGTACACATCTAAACAAATCAGACCCTCTGAGTCTAACGGGCTTGTGTGAGCCTCAGCTGTCCTACCTGGTCCCTGTTTCCAAAAGTTTAATTTATAAGCAAGCATAGGTTGAGATATAGTTCAGTGTCAGAGCACAAACTTAGCATACATGAGGTCCTGGGTTCAAGTCCCAGCACCACAAAACAAAATCTAAAGGGGGGAAAAAAAAAAAAAATATATATATATATATATTTGCATATATACATATGTATGCTTAGAAAAACCCTCTCTGCCAACAAAGAAAAAAATTAACCTTTTCTCATGAAAAATTGTGGTAAAAAAATAAATCCTTCACAAATTCCCTTTTATGAAAATATTCCATTTAATAGCTTTATCAACTTTCAGTAGACACTCATAGTCAAAATAAAATCTTATTTTTTAAAAATTGATATTTCATATAAAACTTGACTTCAGCATCATTAAAGTGCTTAACTACTATGGCTCAATGTTCTGTAAAATCCTTAAACTCTAATGCTGAAGAGGCTTTGTGATCGATTCCTAATGAACTAAAGGGCACTCTTAACCATCAGTGATTCCTACCTAAACACACAGTCAGAGTGAATCAAATACTCAGCAGAACCTCAAAGGCTACATTTTAATTTCTTACCACTGCCATCCAGTGCATTCAGAAACTCAGAATGACAGTATGAGCCATGAAGTCAGAAACTGTGTGAATGTTAACATTTAACATGATATATCATAACGAATTCAATTACATATTTACACAGGCTTTAAACAGAATGGTTAGTAATTGCTTACTTTTTTACCTCACAACTCACTGTACATTCCCATACTATTCTTACCTGTCTCCCCACCCCCCCCAAAAAAAGCACAAATGAAATTGTACAAGCAGCCACTTGGAATCTGGAGATAATAAAATCAGTATCAAAAGTCGTCTTGCAGTCTTGATTACAGAACAGGGACTGAAGCCCCAGTGCCAAAGCTCTTACAAATCTTCACATCCCACGGAAACCAGGGGATACGGAAAAAAGCCTTGTTTTATCCTCTCAGCTTTAAGCAGGCACAGTTGGATATCAAAACTAAAGGAATCAATAGAAACTCAGCAAAAACACTTTTGAAAAATGCACCAAAGTTTAAAAAGAAAAGTAACTCTTCAACTCCATATCCTTACACAGTATTTATCCTTTTTAAAATAATGTTTACCTTTTAAAAAGTATTTCAATATGAACATATGAGAAAGTGTAAGGCAATGGAACTGTATCAGCAGTGCTGGACTGCAAATGGTTTTAAGCACATGTTGACAGACTAGAGCAACCATCACCCCGAAATGAAAGCCCGTGTGCATTAATATTGAATTTCCCAGTCTCTTCCTCCTTCGCTAGCCTTGGAACTGTTAATCTGCCTTGTGTCTCTATAGATTTGCCTCTTTGGGGCATTTCATTTAAATACACTTCGTATTTAAATGTAGCATGAAACTGTTTAAGACTGGCTTCTTTCCTTTAACACCACGTTTTCAAAGTTCATCCACGTTGCAGTACGTGCATTTCATTCCTTTTCATAGCCAAATAATATTCTTTTGTATGGACACACCAAACCTTAGTCGTTCATCAGTTGATGGACATTTTGATGGTGTCCACTTCTGGATCATTATAAATAATGCTGCTATGAACATTTGTGCCCAAGTTTTTGTGTGAACATAGGTTTTCATTACTCTTGGTTAAATGTACCTAGGAGTGGAATTTCTGGGTCTTACGGTAATTTTACACTGAGTCTTTAAAGAACTGCCAAACCACTTCACGAAGTGGCTGCACCATTTCTCATTCCCACCAGCAGTGTATGAGAGCCTCAATTTCTCCCCGCCTCCCTGCCAACACTTGATATCTGTCTTTTTGACGAGACTCATCCTAGTTTGTAAAGCCGCTATTCATTCTGGTTAATGTTCGGTGTCTTAAACCCACTCATTCTAGAATGAAGACCCAGCTAGTCTTCTACAACGCAGTTCTGAAGCATAAAACACGTTCAATGGTCACTCTCCAAACCCAAAATAAGACCATCACACTAGTACATCCCCTTACCAATGAAGGCATTATTACTTCCATGTAACATGCTGTTACACTACCTCAAACTTTCTCAAGCTACACTGCTATCCAACGGTCAGATCTTTCTAAATAAAGGTGTCAAGGCCAGCAGCCAGTGCAAGCACTGACACGATCATAGAATACAGGTTTGGGCCAAAATGTTCAAGAAAGCAGAACGCTGTGCTGGATATCACGTTTGTCGGGAAACCCCTATGCAACCTGATCAATCACTGAGTTCCTCCAGACGCGAGCACGGTACTCGGAGCAGCACACAGCGCTCCACTCTCTGAAGTCACTTCCAAGTATAAAATTGTCTGAACCTGAAAGTTTGACGGAATTTGAAAAGGTACTCACACCCATGCGAAAAACAAAAACAAAACACTAGCTTTGCTCAGCAGACCTTTCTCGCTAGTCGGAGGGGAGGGTTCGATCTCCAGCTTGGCCACTTAGCAGCCGTGCGCCCGTGGCTACAGGGCTGAGACCCTCGCCGCAGCTCGCTGCCCCGGAGGTCACCAGGCCTGCCGCGCGCGGGACCGAGCAGACTGAGTCGGCACAGTCAAGGCTTCAGGTGCAGCGGCCGCGAAGTGCGGACACTTCGGGGCTGCCCGGCCTCGATTCTTCTGCTAAGTATGGGCAAAGTTTCCTAGCAAATAAAGACCTCCTAGCGACTGTCACCGGAGGCCATCGGTCTGAGACTGGGTCCTGGCGACCCGGGAGGCTCCCGTGGGAAGCCCTTGCCGGCACCAGGGTCTGCACACTGAGACCAACCATCAGGGGAAAATGAGACCAAGATTCCTGGAAAGCAGCCGCCCCGGGATCAAGGCTCGGTCAGCCAGGCAGTGCCATCTGAGTAAACCCGGGGACCGCGTCCCCCGGACCCACGGCCGCGCGAGTGCGCCCCGGGCGCGTGGCCGCCGCCTCCTCTCCTACCTGATCTGGTTGTCGCGGAATCTGTTGAGATGCGGCTGGTTGAGGTAAATGGTGCGGGCCGGCGCCTCCAGCTGGTCTCCAACGGACGTGGCCCGGGACATCTCATCCTCTGCCTTCTTGTAGCCCGCAGAAGAACGAACTGGTCCTGCAGCGGGGACCGGCGGGGCGGAAAACAAAACACGCACAGGTCAGGCGGGGCGGGAGGACGCCGGCGCAGGCTCCGCCCCCAGCCACGCCCCGCCACGCCCGCCACGCCGCGGGGCCCACGCAGGGCCTGGGGACCACACGGACCCGACTGAGCCGGGGCGCGGGGAGCTCCAGACAAAGGGACGCGCGAGCGCCCCCCGACGCGCTCCGGCGCTGGGCTCCCTCTGCGCTCAGGCGCCCCGAGGCCAACAGCGCGGGAGACCCAGGCTCAGGGGGGCGACCCCGCCAGCCCGGCTGCGGACCCGCGCGCCGCAGCGTGTCTGTGCCTACTGCGGCTCCCGGCTCCCGGCTCCCGCACGGGGAGGCCCCCCGCCTGAGCCTGCCCCGCCCCCTTCCCTTCAGGGGCGTCCGTGGGAAAGGTGCACCCGCCGCTCAAACCACTGCCCACACAGTCATTCCCACTGCTCCCCCCGCAAAGCAGGGTCCCGCCAGCCAGGGCGACCCGCCGGAGACCTGACCTCTGCAGTGATGTCTGAGACGAGAGGCTACGGGAGAAGAAGTGCCCCACCGAGGACGGCTTATTTTCCTTAAATCTGCATTCACTCTAAAACTTGCCGTCTTTTGCTCCTATCAGAGATGCATGTGGAGCATCATTAAAAAAAATAAAATGCGTATCTTATTAGAGTAAACCCCAAACTGCAAAGAACACTGTTCATTGTCAATTTATGAAACACAAAGGTTTGACTAAATCATCTCTTAAAAATGATTATAAGGATTATAACCCTTAGCATAAGAGATGGACAAGCAAAACACAAAATCAGTTATAAAGAGCTGCCATGCTATCCTGAATACTAAAGGACAAGCCAGAAGTGAACTAGGGCCGTCACCCAACGTGAGGGTACCTGGTGGGTGCAGGCTTGGGGTTCACAGCAGGGTCCCTGGTCACAGGCCCGGGACACGCCAGCTTTCTTTCTGCTGACTTAACATAGAGAATATTTTTGCAAGCAGCCTGTATCAAAGTACTGCTTTTCCTTCTGCCACTTATCCTGCCCAGTTTCCCTCCATGGCATTTATCACCATTACCTGACATTATTTATTTATGGTCTGTCTTCCCGCACCCAAGAACGAAAATTCCAGAAGGGCAGGGACTTGCTTGGTTCACTGCAGTGACCTCAGCACCCCAACAGTGCCTGGTGCATACGGAGCATTCCTGTTTGTGGTGAAATAGATCATCTTTACCCAAATCATGTAAAGAGTTTCTTCGAGTTCCCCAAGCAGAGCTGTAGCAGCATGCGTGGAGCCCAAGCCACATACACTAGTTGGGATCAAAACGGTTCCCTGTCCAGACCAGGTCCCTCGGTGGCTCTCGACTCTAGGAGCTCTTGCCATGGCCTAGCTCCTGGACCTTGCCCTCACAGATTACATGACTGTTTGGTTCTTGTTTTTTAAACTGATACTAATGGGCAGTCACAGTGGAGAAGCACTGATTAGATGGTGCTGGTAGATCCAGTTCTGGCCCTCTACAACGTTAACTACCTTAAAATGCAAAGTTATAACCATGGGAACAACTGTTACCACTCTGTGATCAAGTGACTAAGAGTGGGCCGGAAGGGTCTGGACAGGGCCGCAGGTAGTTAGCCGCTTTGCTGTTGGGGCAGGGAAGGGGCAGACATGGGCACTGGGGATGATAGAAGAGCCGGGAGGAATGGGAACGGTTCATATTAGGAAAAAGGAGGGCGGGCAATACGGGGGAGGGCAAAGGCAGCTTAAGCAAATTTTGTCAAATTTTACCAGGGATCGTTTTTTTAAACATCAGTGTTCAAGGCCCACATAGGGAAAGGACAGAAAAGAAGCTCAGAGAAACAGAGTCTGTGAAGGGCAAATGCCAGCTGAAGGAGGATAAACTTCGTCCTGAAGGTCACTGGGAGCCACAGAAGGTTTCCAGCAAGAGAGACGAGCATCCTGCAGTGCTGACAACTGCAGTGTGGGGGAAGGGCCAGGCTTGCTAGCACAGGCCTGTAATCCCAGCTCTTGGGAGGCTAAGGCAGGAGGATCGCTCCAAGTTCGAGGCCAGCCAGGGCTACATAGTGAGTTCAAGGTAAAACTGAACTGCATAGTGAGAGACCTGGTCTCAAAAAAAAAAAAAAAAAAAAAAACACACAAACAAACAAACACAAACAGGAAAAGAAGCAGAAGAGGAGAAAGAAGGGAGGAGGAGGGGGAGGGGAGACCATAACGATGACAATAACAACCAAGGGTAAGTTAATTCTATGATCTAGAAACAAGATGATAAAAGCACAAATGAAATGGAGAACAGGAAAAAACACAGACATGAGAAGCATCTCAGGATAAACCTCATCAAGATGTTGGAGGGGAATTGAGTATGTAGAGAAAAGGGAAGGAAATTTCATAACTAGGGTTTGAAAAAGGTTGGTGCAAAACCAGACAAGCAAACAAATAAACAAACAAAAAATACCACTGATAAAAATAAGAATGGAAACAGCAGTTTCTCCAAACAAGAACTTAAATGTTGCATAACTAATATTGAGGTTAAAAATCATTGACACAAACAAGGAACCATGACAGAACTAAGGGAAATACCATCTCCCGTGTGCCTACCATGTATCAGCATTCATCTTGATACACTTCAACAAGGCCAGGCCTGGAAATTTTAGGGAAAAATAGATAATAGCTCTCCAACACCAAGACTTAGATAACTAACTTCCTTCTACCTCAGTGCCTCGCGTGAACCTGCCCCCGCATTGAAGAAAAACATGAATATTTTTGAAATAACACAAATTTGTATCACCCAAGGAAAACACTATACCATATATAGCAAAGTACATTCTAAGGTTTCAAGCCTGGACTCCTGAGACAAATCCTGAGTTAATGCATTTTTGCAAATATCACTGTACAAAATGAAAGTGTATGCTTACAGCTCCCCCGCATAAAAAGGCACAGTGTCAGCAACTAATAAGAGTTCAATAAATGCCTATTGAGAAAGAAACCAAAGTGGACAAAAGAGCTGAGAGAACAAGAGTAGGCAAATAAGGAAGCAATAAGTTTTCCCCCACAAAGTAGAATTACAGACAAGACAGTTGAGGGCCAAGGTCATCAGGGAAGGGATTATGTCTTGCTCACAGTTATGTCCCTGCCCTGGCTGGCTAGCACGCCACGAACAGCGTGAAAGTGTATGTTAAGTGGACTCATAACAGGCTAACGTGTAGGTGCCTTGAAGGTACCAACACTGCTGCTGCACCAGTGACGTCTCCCTTGCCTGGTTATTGAATCTCCCCAGGTCCCTGAGGGTCTTCTTCTGGGAACTCCGACATAGGAACTAAGGAGACCACCTCTACCCGGGGCTGACCTATGAGCATCCACATGTTCTCTGGGTCTGCAGAGGGTCATCTTTCTCCCACTGAGTGGCCTAGTGGCAGAGGAACGATTTTTTTCAATACAAATATATAGCAGAGAAAAGGAAAGACACAGAAATAGTCCCAACAGCTTTTTGGATTCTGGGTCGAGTCCCCTCCTCAATCCCAACTGTGTTGGGGTCATTTGTTTCCATGACACACACCCATTATTCGATTACTAATAAGCAGATACCCCAGCCAACTCATTCAGGAGTACACAGAGAATCTGTCCTACCCTGTAAGACAGAGCAAGTATGTTACAAAGGAAGGATAAATAGCTATTCACTTATAGATCACCTTGGGGTACCAAGGTTTTAGATGCCTCTAGCATAAGTGCCATTAGACGCCACAACCCAGAGCCTGGAACCCTCAGAGGAAAGTCCCCGTGGCACCATCTAGTACACTGGTTTGGATGAAACCAAAAAGTGGCTGGAAGGGGAATGGCAAAAAAAAAAAAAAAAAAAAAGCACTCCTGTCCTCTTCCTCCTTTCAGAGTTTCTGCCGCAGTTGGAGAAAGGACAGAAAGCTATGAAACAGAGAGATGGCAGAGAATGCCCACCAGGAAACCATAAAGAAGAGGATGAATGAGGATCAAGGAGCGGGCAGAGGAGGGTAGATTAGCTGTAGGAACCCACTCCTGACTCCCAGAAGCGCGAAGGGTGTCTGAGAGGCAGGGACCCTCACCCCACTGCTCCAGAACCATCAGCCACTCCCACCTCCACCAGCTGCCTGTCCGTGTCGCTGTGGCGGTCGTACTCCCGACTTCTTAATCACACAAACTCCCCCGCATCTCGCCGCATGCAGTGTGCCAGTGGCAATAAGAAAACGGAGCTCACTCGTGAGGAAGTGGGGAAAGGCAGAGCTCTCGGCAGGGAAGCAGGGACGAGGGAAGATGACGGCCGTTTCCATTCGTTGCATAAACCGTTCTATGTCAATCATTTTTAGGAAGAAAATGAAAAGCCCTAACAGACTTTTACAATGTTTTCTACCTAATAAATGTAATAATTATAGTATACCCATGCTTATTATTTATTATGCAATTTACATACTATAGATAAGTAAATATTAGTGTAGTAAACTGTAAATAAGTCCAAGGAGCTAAGAACTTTAAATAATGAACTACACTTAAAAGGAGAGTTAAGGCAAATAATTACAAAATGTTTCATTGCATTAAGTAACACAGAAACAAAATCCTTCATCCAAATTGCAGTATTTTCCCCCTAATTTAACTGAAAGTGTTCAAAATTCCAAAGAGATGGTCAAGATCTGCCCAGTCCATTTCATACCAGCTCAAAGTAGAGATTCTAGGAAAAGAAACATACCAGTCTCCCTGAGTCAAACAGACTCTTCCAAGTCAGCTCTGGGCTACTTATGCAAAAGAATGAAAAGTAGCAGTAGAGGCAGATCTGGCCTAGACATTGTTGTAAAAAGAAGAAATTGTCTGGTCTTTGTCCTGGTTTCTTGGGAGGGAGTCTGTAGACCCTCAGAACTTCCCAAGTGATAAAAGCATCTTTGGAACTCATTGTAGGGGTTTCACGGTGGATCCCCGGCAAGCTTTCCATGGGATCTACCCATGCCAGAAAGACCAACCATGTGATTAGAAGATGATCAGAGGGCTTTGGAGTCTGGGGAATTAGCACAACTTTGCAACCTCTAGGACAGCTAGTGACTGAGTTTAGTGGTTCTTTTAATAGTGAAACATAGTAAAGCAATTATAAAAAAGGGTGAACAGCAAAGCTCAGGTGAGCCACACAGATTGGCGACTCACAGCGATGTGCTGCTAAGGTGACTTGCCCAGAGGTCACGGAAACCTCAGGTTTGATACCTTCCCAGGCCTTACCCTTTGGGTCTGTCCAATTAATCCTCTATAAGAAAATGAATTAAAACATTTTCCTGGATTATCTGAAGGGATAATGAAAACTCATAATTTATATCCAGTTGGTCAGGAGTGCAGGTGGCCTGGGAACCCCCAAGCTTGTAGCTGGGTCTAAAAGGAATGCAGTCTTCTAGAGGACCGTGTCCTCGTCCTATGAAGCTGCCCTAATGCTGTGCAGTTAGTGTGAAAATTACCCTGATGGAGCCAAAGGGGAAACCTTAGAGCAATCATGACACTTACGAACATGCAGGGAAGGGAGGGTGATAAGTGCCATCTGAAGAAACTTGAATCCAGTTCTCTTTCCACTTGATCCTGCCATTTCTTGTGAACTTAGGCAGCTACCATTAGAGCCTTGGTGACTCATCCACAACATAGAGGTTACAGAACTGAAGGGCTGGCCAATGTTTTATAAAATGTTAGTTAAAAACATTTTAGGTTTTATGAGCCACGTGTGGTCTCTGTTTCATATCCTTCTTCTCCTCTCTTCCTCCTAATTCTTCTCCCTTTTTATTCCTTTTTAACACAAAAGTCTTTACATTTAAAAACCTTTTGTTATAGTTTGGATCCCCAAAGACCATGTGTTGAAGGCTGGTCCCCAGCTAATGATGTCATTGGGAAGCAGGGAAGTTCTAGGAGGTGGCACCTCATGCAAGGAAGCAAGGTGCCTGGGGGTGCAGCCCTGGTGAGTTACTGGGACCATTTCCCCCGTCTTGGCATCCTGACTGCCATGAGATGAGCAGTTTCTTCTACCACAGACTCTCACCATGATGCCACCACAACCCAAAGGCCAAGGGACCATGGACTAAAACCTCTGAAATTGTAGCCGAAATATACATTTCTTTCCTTTAAATTGTGTCAGGAATTTTGTCATGGCAACTAAAATCAACTAAGCCACCTTACAGCCCACAAGTCACAGTTTGCTGACCTCTCATTTAAAGGAAGTTTTTTCACAGTTAACAACCTGAATATATCCCAATTCCTGCCTTAAAGAACTATCAGCTTAATTTCTATAAGTTTACATTTTCTAGTTCAATAGGTAGGCATTCGAACTTGTGTTACATGAATTACAAAGTTGGTTGTGTCTTTCTCCTACTTTTTATGCATTGTCCTTGATAAACCTGTAAAAGGTGGTTTTGTCTTTGGCTCCAGGTGTATCTCTAGGCAGACAGTGCAATCATTATAGAGCTTTGTAACAAGAGGCATGCGTATACACACATGTGCGTGTGCACGGGCACATGCACACACACACTCATTCATCAAAGAGTCCGAGTTCAACTCTGGCCTCTACCCTATATTTACAAAGATGTCTCATAATCCTTCAGAACACAGACACATCAAAAAAAAAAATTCCAGCCACTGAAGAGGCACTTGGAGTAATTATTTCTCCTAGCCAAAAAGACACAATGAAAATGCAAAATGTGCAAATGCAAAATGTGATTATTCTAGTCTTGGCAGACACATTTCAGATGGCTTTTCAAGACCCCATTTTGCACAAATCATGTCTCTCCAAATATAGCATCTGTGATCCACTTCCACCCAAGAATTCAAATAGAAGCATACAAAGGGAGATGACATGAAGGGTCAGAAATTCTCATTTCTGTGAGCATTTAGTGGTTTTGCTTTTCTCATTTTACAGGGATAGAGAAGATGCAAAAAATAAAGTAACAGGCTATAGAGTATGATTTAAAAAATTGCTAGGTGTTGAATCCATTCAATTATTAAACACCTCCTAGATATTAGAGGTTTGGGTAGAGAAAGCAGTACATAGTCTGAGGGGTATTTTAGTGGCAAGAGAGATGCAGAAATATGGGATTTAAAGCATAAAGACGACTGCCAGGCTACAGGAAGACTAAACAAGTGGAATGATTTCATTACAGAAGCAGACGAACCAGGCTTATAAGAATGAGTCTGATTGTCACACAGAGAAACAGCAGGGAATTCCAGGTATAATTGTACACACAGAGGAAAACACGCCAGTGATCCTTTATTTAAAACTCACCACCTCCTTTTCTTGGGTGAAAGGTGAGCCATAGCAATTGGAAGCTTTGTCTCCAATAAGCTCAGCAATGGGAACTGGGCTTTTGTTCCTCAAATCCCACTCTTTACCTTATACTGTAATGCATGATGTAAATTAAGTGAAGACAAATCAGCTTTGAAGGAACATTTATTTCATATATAAAAACAGAACTATAAAAACAGCTATGCTTCAAGCTCTTGATTCAGAGGATTTCCCTTTATGAGCTGCTTTGGTGGAGACTTAAAAATACAAGTTTAGTGATTTCTCCATAGCAACTGGCTGTGGTAGGAAAGATAGTCTCCATTTTTTCCAGGAGCTCAAATCTGAGCTCAAATCCCAACTCTAACATCCCATTGCCAATTTAATATGCATGGATATAATCACCTGCAGAACACTGATTCCAGGAGGCCAAAATCTACAATGTTCAAGTCCTTTATACAAAATGATCTTGTGTTTGCAGAGGACATACACACATCTTCCTGCAGAGTTCAAGTCAACTCTAAATTACTGTAATACATAACACAGTCTATATGGCATGAAAATAGTTGCTGAGCTATGTTGTTTTATTACTTACATTATTTTTATTGTATTTTTTCAAATATTTTCCGTCTATGATTAGATGAATCTGTAGATGTGGAGCCCACATCTGGAGGGCTGACTATCCAGTCTTTACAGTTAATCCTAGAAGAGGTACAGGAGTTTTTGGAATTGTGGTTTGCCTGTCCTAAGCACTTTGGAGATGTACAACTAATTCCTTGCCAAAAGGCATGTAGGCTCACTATATCTGGCCACATACTTTGTTGGAAGCCGCTGAGCTAGTGATCATTCACACGTGTGGAGCTGAAAGCACAAGTGCCTGAACAGGAGTGCCCCAAGGGCACTGAGCACCTGAGAAACACCCTGAGGGCATGGGGTGCTGGAGGTGACCAGGTGTCCCAGCCCTGAGAACACGGGAAACCCAAGAACATGGGAGAAATGGGGTGTAAGACATGAGCTAATTAATTAAGCAAAGAGGCGTAGTATGACAGATGTATAGATAAACACATGGCAGTGGCTAAGCAGTCGCCTCCTCGCATCCGGAGAAGGGTTCCACCTGGTCCCCGCTTTCTGTCTCTGTCTTTTATTTTCTTCACCCTCTGGTCGTTCTCCTCCCTCACCCCCGCCCCCCAGCCAGGAACTTACAGAGCTCTCGAGGCCACCAACAACAGCTAACTAACATCACTGGTGACCACTGCACATTGTCCTTCTCATAGGATATCAGTTCCCCAAAAACATCAATTCTGTCCCCCATCCGAGGACTCGGTGCCTGACTTTCCTTCTCCCCCTAGTGCGCTTCCCTCATCTTTGCCTTGCTAACTCCTTCCCATGACTCAGGCCTCAGTTTAAATCTCACTTCTCCCCAGAAGGACCTCATGAGCCTCACCCTAACTACAGTATTTCCACTCTGAGATATTCCCTAATATCACAAATCATTTCTTTCATCACTCTTACCACTCTTCGGAATTTATTCACTTTACATCTTCCAACATTCAACATGAGCTCCAGGACAGGAGGGCCCATGTTCTAAATTATAGCGCCCTCTGCACCCCGAGGCATGGGACACACAAAGCATTCATTAGGTGTGTCCAACACAGGAATCAAGGAAGCACAAGATTCCATGCTCATGCTCTGGAGGAAAATGCAACTCCTTAAATATAATTTGCAACTAATCTGACCACCTCTTACAGCACTACTCAGTAAACACCTGGAGAAAATGGAAATGCCAGATTTTGTTTATGGCATAGTCTAACTGAAAAAGTTCATGTAAACAGTTAGTCTGTCTTGGATAAGGATGCTTCATCCTCCTCCTGCTTCTCTCCCTTCAGTGGTGAAAGTGCAGGGGAGGGATGAAGATGTGGGATGCTGGCGTAATCGCCTTCTCTCTCCTCTGCTCTACAAAGTGGCCCTGACTGTATTTGTGCACACAGCTTATTCCTGGTTGGGCTTGGCTTTATCGAAGGGCACTGGTGTTCTCTACATGGTTCTGCATCACCTGAACGCCTGCCTCACTGTGTGGCACCCTCAAACCCTGCCAGTCTGTACATGGCCTGTCCATCAGCCATCATCCACCGCCCTGCTGAAGTGGGCCCTTGGGAGGCCCTAGCTTTCATGTCAGCTCTCAGGACCCCTCAAAAGTCTAGGTGAGGAGTTCAGAAAAACTAAACTTTCTGCCCTTCAGTACTATCCTCACTACACATGCCTCACCTCTCATTGAGAAATTTTTCTCCAAAGAAAATACAAGACACGTCACATTACTCTTTTCTCTCCATACCTCCCGCTTCCTCAAGGTCAAAAGCAGACACAAGCTTTTTAATATCATTTCCCAACACTGTTCTCTGCCTAGATTCCAAACGATGCCTAGAAATTCTGCTGATGCCTTCAATAGAGAAAATTCTGAGAATTATGCCATGCAAGCTACTATAAATATGATAAAAAGGGCAGGAGATTAATCTGCAAAGTCCCATAAGCAAAAGGCTCGCTTGCCTGTCTGCTATTTTTGAAAGGCACAAGACGAAAATGCCTTGAGGTTTTCTCACCATTGCTTCTCATCTTTCCCAGGCAGGTGGAGGCTCTGAGCCTGAGAGTCAAATGTTGCACACAAGACACAGGCACATTAACTTGCCACCCCAGGTTCACATGCACAGCGGCAGCCTTGATGGTGTCTTATCCTAGGATCCTAACTTTCTTCTTAGGAACCTATCCTCTACTTCCATCAACAGCATGAACCTAAACTCCAAAGTATGTGTTGTCAGACTTGAGCAAGTATCTTAGCTTTCTATTGAAAAAAGAAAAAAAAAAAGAAAGAAAGAAAGAAAGAAAGAGGAAGATCTATTTCAAGGAAAAAAGATTTACTTTGGTTCCTGGTTTCAGAGATTGAGAGTCAGCCTGCTCCAGTGCTGTGAGCTAGAGATGCTCACTTCATGGCAGCCAGGAAGCAGAGATTGGGGGAAAATCCAGAGACGAAGCAGCTGGGGACCAGCGATAGTCGCCAAGTCATAGCCCCATAATCCACTCCCTTCAGCTAGGCCAGCACCTCCTGTTGCCATCACCTCCCAATAGTACCGTGCAATTATGACATCATCAACAGAGGGATCCACCAGTGAGGTTAGAGCTCTCAGGATCCAATCACTTTCCAAAAGTCCATCAGCAACCAAATCTTCAATACAGTAGGCCTTTTGTAGGACATATCAGATCCAAACCACAACAGCAAGTCAATGCGGAAGACAACTCATCGCCTTTATTCCCAAATCTATTCACATGAAATAGACATTTCACAGCATGATAGTTTTTCATGACTTTCTCATTGATCTGACATTTTGTGTAACACATTCTCTTCTCAGACACAGAAGTGATAATGTTTAAAATATGCGAAAATCTTTAAAAAGGAAGTGTATATGGCAGCATCTGACTGCCCAACATCCCCAACAAATTCAGTGTAACCAGATCAGTTTGCTTTCTCTGCCATGTCACTTACGGGTCATAATTCGTTATGTTAAAAACACAACTATCTTTTGTTAAGCCCACTACTATTCTAAGCATTCTGCGTGCATTAACATATCCAATGCTTATGACAATCACATGAGAACCAACCTCATTTTAGAGTGTAAAAATGAGTCAAAGAGTAATGAAGGAGTAAGTTCAACATCCAAGTTGAATTTATTTATTACTATGAAAGTCATCTGTATGACCATGATAATTCTGAAAAATAGTTTCAAGAAGTTATCCTCTAAAACACACAAGCATGTGTTGTCTAACTGATTCTTTTATCCTAATCAGGTTTGGGGGTTGTTGTTGTTCTTCTTCTCTGTTTTCTTCTTTTAAAAAAAAGTTCCAGAGTCTATGCACTTTAAAGAAAAAGAATCTCAGCAGCCATTCTAAGCCCCCGGCATCAGTGATGGTACCAGGGACTTAAACCAAGAAAGCCAAACCCCAGTCACTGAGTGTAAACTGTCCTAGATCAGTGTGATTAAGAAGCCACCAAGCCAAGGAGGCAAGCAAAAAATTTAAGGCAGACAGGAACTTACTGGTTCTCCAAAAGTTTCAGACACCCTGTGTGCACAATTCAGAAGTCAAAAACCCTCTCCTCGCAGCTCAAGAGTTTGTAATCTAGTGTAGCAACTGACCGGTACAGAAAAAACCCACCCAGATAGAACGCCAAGTGCTTCTTCCACCTGGAATGATCTCCTCTCAGCCTGTCCTCTAGCTGCCTGCCACTTGGCCTTGAAGACACAGCCTGAGAAGTCTGCTGTCCCCACGCATTCCTGGATTGAGCTGGATGTCCCTCTTCTGTGCCAAGGTCCCAAGGTATGGCCAGGCAGAGAACAACTCTAGGCAACGTCTCTCTCAGTCTCACACAATGGACACAGCCACGTGCGCCCGTCTTGCAAAGCTCTTCACAGGCTGAGTGACAGCAATGTCAGAAAGACACGTGCCACAGAGAAACGACTCAGTTCTTAGAGTTTCAGCCCTCATGGGAATGGAAACCACGCACATTATCTTCAAACACCAAAGGAGTTTGGCAGAAATAGGATTGAGGTTATTTTAATTTGTATTATTAAAACTCATTCCTGAAAAAAATGCAAATGAGGTCCAAGTGCTTTTCAGACGCATGGTTTTACATGTACTGCCATGAACTCTTCCTTAAATACAGACATTTCATTTAAAAATCATTAACTGCCCAGCATATAAAGCATTACTTAGATTCCAACCTGCTCCTGTTCAGCCTCATTTCAGATGATGAGAAACATGACCTCAACCACAGCATACAGAAAGAAATCCTGCCATGGCTGGCAGGGCTTCACCCCGTGACAGTCTAGGTTACTATGGCTGTATCATTAGCTTTCTGCTGCTATGACAAATAACCACGTAACCAACTTAGAAAGAGAAGAGGTTTATTTTGTCTCACATTTCTGGAGGCTGGGAAAGATGTTCCCAGTACACACTGGAAGCATGTGATGAAGCAAAACTTCTTGCTCATTGGCCAGGAGACACACACACAAAAGGAGAGCAAGAGAAAGAGTGAGTGATAGATAGAAACAGATACAGAGATGGAGACGGAGACAGAGATACAGAGATGGAGACGGAGACAGAGATACAGAGATAGAGACGAAGAGAGAGAGAAACAGAGAGAGAGATCAGGCTCTGGAGAAATCCTTTAATGTATGTACTTTTAGGGGACAATCTAGACCTAAACTATTGAAATGGCCTGCATAATTCAGGACTAGATGATACTGCATTTGAAGACACATAATTCAGATAGGTGATGATGATGATGATGGCTATGAAGAAAAGGCAACTTCGGTCTTCACCCCATGGACAAGAAAGATAAAAATTCATAAGTGGTAGCAGCACTCATTGTGGTTCTTATTCTCCTCCATTCTCAAACCTCAACATCTCTGGATGTTTTTCTCTGTCAAAACATTTTCATCAAGGAAGATGAGGAAGGGTAACAGAGAGAAAGGTTGGTTAACATGTACTGGGGCATATAGGAGGGATAAGTCCTGATGTTTTATAACACAGCAGAGAAACCATGGTTGACAACAATTAATTTTATATTTTTAAACAGCTAGTAGAGAGAGTTTTCAATGATTCCAAATGGAAAGAAACAACAAACATTTAAAGAGATGAAAATGCTAACTACCATGAACTTCCTTGATCTGATCACTGCATTGTATACATGTATCAAAACATCCCTGTGTGTCTCATTAACATACACAATTATTATTTGTGCAATTAAATGTTTGTATGTGTTCCACTCATTGGTTTTACTTCTGTCCCTCTCCTGATTTCTTCTGCTAAGGTCCTGAAGTCAAGGACTATCTTGCTTCCTGAGAATCCCTGGCATTTAATATGTGCTGAAATTGGACAAATAGAAAGTTGCCCTTATGCTTGAGAGGGTGAAGTCCCCTCCCATGATGATTGATTCAGCATCTTCCTTCGCAATTACTTCCCAAATATTTTTACTCATCTTCCAAACCTGCATCTGTCATGAAATCTGTCATGAAAATCCTAACAGTTCCTTCTCCTGCGAGAGATCCTGAGCTGAACCACCTCTCCCCCACCACATCAGGCTGTTCCCCAATCATTTCTCACCTGGATGTTGTGGTGCTGTTCGAGTGCAGCCTCCTATTCTCAACCACTGGAGAGTGTGCTGTCCACCAGGAACCAGGGTCAGGAAGAGGTAAAACCAGATCCAGTCAACCACCTCTGAAAGACTGCCCCATAGTTCCCATCACACTTTGAATACAGAGCTAATTCACCATTCTTTTAGTAAAGTTTATGCTGGTGTAGCAAAACCGCAAAATAGGAGATATTTATTTGGCTCATGGTTCAAGGGCTGGGAAGCCCCAGATAAGATCAAAGCCCACATCAGGTGAGATCCTCTTGCTGCATCCTAACAGGATGGAAGACACAACATGGGCAAGAGAGAGCAAATAGGGGGGTTGAATTCATCCTTGTAGGATCTCACTCTCATGATAACAGAATAAATCCACTCATGAGGGGAGAACTCTCGGACTGAATCATTTCTTAAAGGTCCCAAATTTCAATGCATTTGGGATTAAGTTTCTAACATGAGAACTTGGGGGAACACAACAAACCACCGTGGGCTACAAGGCTCTGCTGTTCTCTTCGTCCTCCATAAGTACTTAGCTCACTCCCACTTAAGGGCCTTAACTTTTACTATTATTATTCCTTCGGCTTGCAATAACCTTTTCTATAACTCCCTTCTTCTCTGGTTTATATCACTGGTTCATTACTGTTCGGGTCTCTAAATTGAAAGTCAATCCCCAAAATAGGAATCCTTTGAAGGAAATACATGTTGTAACGATAAGACATATACCACAAACCATCATCCACAGAGCCTCATACTAGGTAATTCATTTGCCTGCTTCAGTTTTCTCCCTTGGTTAGGAGGAGCTAAATCTGCCAACAGCCGCTCCCTTGGGCCCAAACCTCAGTCTTACAATAAAGTCTCTGAAGTCTATGGAAAAATTCCCACACCTGACATTGACATTGTTAACATAACAATCTCATCATAGCTACTATAGCAGATGTTATGATGAAATCAAGCCTAATTCTAAATCACAATCCTACTTCCTTCTTGAGGAAATCTGAAAACTGATTTCTTAATCTTCCAGACACCAAATACTGATAAGTTTATCTGTTTCAGAGGGGAACTGAAAATAGTTAATAGCTAATTTACAGTATTTATTTATACAATTTATAATTATGAAGCTTTTAAATTAAAGATTCTGTTAACTTACATGATTGTAGTTTTTAAAAGAAAAATTTATAATACCATAAGGGTACTTGTCAAATATCTAAAACTCAACTACCTTAGAGTTTGTCAAGAGACTCCCCAGAATCTCTGTCTATATTTACCTTCCTTTCCACCACAGAATTCTTCGTCTGTCCCGTTAAAAGCCTCAGATTGGTGTTTCAAATTCTAAGAAGCATCCTTGTATCCATCATTCTCTTCTATTACTCCTGGACTTTAGAATTCTAGACTGAATTCTATATTTTTTTTGCACACACATGCACATACACAAATTAGTTGTGTATTGCATTAGCTAGAAATACACAATTCAAAAGTTCTAAATAACTTCTATTACAGTATATTACTACAATTGTTCTATTTTATTATTAGTTGTTAATCTCTTACTATGCCCAATTTATAAATTAAAAGTTTTTATAGGGATGTATACATAGGAAAAAACATAATACAGGGCTTGATGCTATAAACACAGTATATACAAGGTTTATGCTATCACCCCAGGACTCTTGGAATACATCCTTCATCAGTGGGGGAGGGATCAGCATATCTAGTTTATGCTGGTTTCTAATAAAATCAATGAACTAGGTACAACCTTACTTCAAATTAGAGACAGAGAAAAAAATTCCTAGAGGTAGGCAGTTAGAAGTGAAGCTTACAGCAAAAATAGGCCCTAGATACTAAACACTGCACATGTTTTTTCACCAAGCACAGCAACCCTGACGCAGTGCACAGTGTTGAAAGCTCAGCCACAGGGCTGGGGATGTAGCTCAGCGGCACAGCACCTACCTGGAAAGTGCCAGGCCCTGAGTTCAATTCCCAGTACAAAACAAAGCAAAACAAAACAATGCTCAGCCACAAAGCCAGCCCGAGTTAGGCACAATGTAGACCCTTATGCCCACAATAACCATTTTGAGTCATGCAAACCAGTTATATAACACTTTCCTAAAGAGCTGAGGCTTTGCTCCAAGTTATTTGTAATTCGAAAGTTTCCCAAATTAAATGTTTGGTTTACCAAAACATTGTCAAGCATCAACTTTACACACTTAATTCAGTATCTACTGATCAAGCTAAAGAAACTACTTGCTGTTTTAAATATTTGAAATGTTCCTCAAAATATAAAAGGGTTAAAACAATATAGAGTAGTGTACCTTAAATGCATCTGAGTCTACTAGTTATCTTGTAGTCAATAAATTATTACCAAATATTCAAAGTAAAGAACATAACATCCGCTTAGCATATACGCAGCCCATGATGGGGGCGAAAGATGCCAGGCATAAATACATTTTCCCATTTCCCATAAGACAAGAATCTCTCATGTGACTAACATTCATGATTATAAATTACTGCTCCCAAAAGCTCATAGTCTTCTTTAAATTCATAGGGAATATATTTGCTTAGAAAGAATATCTCTCTCCCATCTAAACTCCACATTGAGATTTTGAAAATGGAATTCAATACTACACCTGTGGTCTTGGTAGGAGGTAACTTCCCACTAGTGTAAATACAATCCATGTTAGATGGTATTTAAGAAACTAGCTCCCTCAAACTCTACTGGTAAACCTAGAAAGTCTAATCTCAGTCAGATGACAGAAAGCAGCATATCAATAGCTATGAGATATAATTTAAAATGAGTGTTATGGTTTGTGTCTGGATATGCCCCCAAAGCCTCATGTGGTCATGGGCAGCAGGCCTTTCAAAGGCAGCTGAATCCAGCGTTCGTGATTGGTTCATAGTCTAGTGCTGGGACTGGTGGTGTGAGTGCTGCATCCATCCAGGGGCAGGTAGCCTGCACGCAATATAAGAGAGGGAAGGAGATGTGTTCTACCCTTTTGCCCTTTTGCTCTGGTTGCTTCTAGTATCTGCCACAGCTGCCACAAATGGTTGCCCCTTAGCTACGCCACCCAGCTAAGTAGGGACTGAAATCTCCTCAAACTGTAAGCTAAATAAACTTCTCCTCCCTTAACTTTGGGTGTTGGGTATTTTGTCCCAGAAACAAGAGAAAAGTAACTAAGACAACGAGCTTAACCTACCCACAAAGTGAAACATTTAAAAGATATTAATTGGGATTTCTGCTTCTGACCATGAAAGTGAAGGGAGGTTCAGACTAGCTCTTCCACTATGATAATTAGAAAACTGGGCAAAACATAGAAAACAATTGTTCTCTGAAATGAAACAATAGTGCAGGAAAGCACTCTCTGAGAATAGAAACAGGTGAGTGTTATGGTCACACTGCCTTTCTATCTGAAACTGGTTCCCAGGCTGAAGCACATTAAGGAAAACCTCCACAAAAACCTGGCAGCATCACCAAGTTGAAGAGAGAGAGATCTCAGTTTGGGAAGACCAAAATGATGATAATTTGCAGAGCAGACACCTGGAGATGGAAGAGTTGGCATGACAGAAATTCCAGAAATTTGCATGGGAGTTGATTTGAAACTGGTTAAATTTGCACATATGTCTGGCAAATTCATCAAGGCTATGGAAAAAAGAATTATCGAGGAGGAACAATTTTTAGGTTCACACAAAGCCAGGAGATCTCATTGAACATTGAAAATCATGCCTCAGCTGTAGAGCTAAAAATGGACCTAAAGGATGCGCAGGTTGCTGCCAGAGTGGAGACAGCCAGCACCATGAACAGGCTACTGCTAGAGTGGGACGGCCAGACCCAAGCCTCTCTCCATGATTCAGTGCCATTCGCAGACTGCGGAGGGAGAGAGCAAGGCCTTACCAGGAAGCAATCCCCACTGGGAAACCATATCATTTTCATTGTTTTGTTGGGTTGGGTTTTATTCTGTTTTCTTTTGTTTGATTATGTTAAACCTGATATTATGAGCAGCTATTTGAAAGACAGCAAGACATGTTATAGTAGCCATTTTGGATTTAGTACTGGCTTATGTTGAAGTCCTTTATTGCATTCAGTGTTTTGTTTTTATTGTTTCTATTCTATTCCACTCTGTTCGATTTTTACTATATCTGAAGGTATCTGCAGCTATTTGAACACAACAAAAGGCATTATGATATCTATTGCTGATTTCGTAAGGTTTTGAAGTCCTGTATCACTTACACTGGTTTATTTTGATTGGTTTTATTCTGTTTTATTTTCCTTGGTTTTTATCCTCTTTAAAATAAATAAATAAATAAAGTGAAATCTCACTTTAAAAAATATGGACCTAAAGGCAAGGTTACTCTAGACCCACTTGCTTAAAGGATGATAAAGCTGATCTATGAGTAACTGACAAGAAATCAGCATCCAGCACCACTTTTTAATGTATGCATTCAATCAAAACTCAGTATACGTGAAAAAGAAGCAGAAAACTCAAAGGACACAGATGACCCATAACTAGGAGAAAATTCAGCATTACAAACAGGTTTGCAAGTTTAAAAGATGCTACCAGAAAGGGATGTTAAAATAGTTATAACAGGGGCCAGGGATTTAGCTCAGCGGCATAAGCACCTGTGTGGCAGGTGCAAGGCTGTGAGTTCGATTCCCAGTACCAAAAAAAAAAAAGCTATAACAAGTTAATTCAATATGTTCTAGGATTTAGAGGGCAAAGACTACTATAGCAAAGAAGAACTACAAGATACATATAGGAAAAAAGTAGAACTTGTGGAAATTAAACCTAGAATGTCTGAAACGAAAATGTTAATAGCTGGGATTAATAGCAGATTAAACACTTCAAGGAAAAGGGTTTGTGAATTTTAAGAAGTAACAATTGAATTATCCAAAACAAAGCACAAGAAAAAATACAGAGCATCAATGAACTACGAGAGAATCGCAAGAGAGGTATAATATATATATCCAATATGTACAATTGGGATACTAAGGAAAGAAGAAGGTGGGGAGGGAAAGTACATAAATATTTGAAGAAACAATGTGAAAAAATATTTTCAGATTTGATAAAAAGTATAAACTTAAATGTCCAGAAACTCAATGGACACAAAATAAGATAAATATAAGATAAATATAAAGAAAAATACACCAAGGTACATCATATTCTAATAGAAAAACCAAATATACATATATATGTGTGTGTGTATATATATATATATATGCAAGAGAAAGAAAATACTGCATGTTGAGAGGAAAAAAATAAAAACCCTATCAGGCCTCCTGGTTAGACAGGAGGAATAGGCATTAATAATCTGTGGCAAAACATAGTTAATAATAAAATACTGGGGAAAAAAGAAATTTATGTGACTTTTCAGAAGTTGTGCAAGACAATGTTACAACATATTGAAAGAGCTTTCAAAAACTGTCAATTCAGAATTTTATACCAAGCAATATATCTTTAAAGTGAAATAATTTTCTTTCACAGAAATAAATGTTGACAAGATTTATGAATTATAAGAAAACTAATGGAAGTTCTTCAGGCTCGAAGTAAAAAATATCAGATAGAAACTTAGATTGCACACATACATAAATGATGAATGATTCAAGTAGGAAATACGTAAGTAAATGAGACATTTCTTTCAAAAATTTTAAAAATTTATTTAAAAGACAAGTAAATAAAATAATGCACTGTGGGAGCTATAAAATACCTGGTAGTAAAAGGGATAGTACAAAAGATAAAGTGGGGAATGAATAAAGGAATACTTTAACAAGATTCTTATGAAACTACTTGACTACTATGTCAAGGCATACATATGAAGGTAGAAAGTGACAAATGAAAAAATACATATAGGAAAATGCAGAACAACCATTCAAGACCAAACAAAAGAATTATAGTTTAAAAACCCAGAATGAAAACAAAAAAATGATTCCTAAAATAGTTAATAATTTTTAAAAGAAAAGAAAAAGAAAGCAAGGAACAAAGAAGGGATTGGAGAAGTAGAAAAACAAGCAGAAAGGTAGTCATTTAAATTCAACCACAGTGATAGCTATACTACATATAAATATTCCAAACATGCCCATTAAAAGGCAGAGATTGTCACACTGGACAAAAAAATGAGATCCAATTATATGCTACATATGAAAAACATATCTTAAATATAAAACTTAGATGGGTTAAATAAAAAGATACTATTCAGGCCACCAAAGGAAAGTTGGAACATAACATCAGACAAAGCAGATTTTAAAGCACATTTCATGAGATAACAGAGTCAATTCACTGAGAGGAATTAACCATGCCAAATATTAAGGCATCTATTAAACATATAAAGGAAAACTAGTGGATCTACAAGTAGAAATAAAGAAGCTACAATTGCAGTCAGAGACTTCAATACTATACTTCTTTCTTAATAACTGACACAATAAGGATAAAGAACATCGATAACAATAAGTGTGACATTAACAGTACATAAAGCAAATGAACACCTGTTACACACCACTCCACCAATGAAAATATGTATGGGCCATTCATCAAGATAAATCCACATTGGGCAACCCACTCAGGACCCCTTCTGTCTCTCTCTCAGACAGAAGCTTTCTTTCTCTCAATAAATATATTCTGCTCTTAACCTCTAATGTTCCCAAAACTCATTCTTCAATTTTAGAGAACACAAACTCATGCTGGACACATAGTAGGTCGGGAGTTTCATTCCCCTATATCATTTGGAGGCCCCACTGAGATCACTGGACTGAGGTAAGAATTTGCTTTTGTTTCATAGACTCTGGACCAGGACTCATTTAGGTACTCTATAAAAGTCCCTAGAAAAGACAGTCTTTGACAACCCACTCAGGACCCCTTCTGTCTCTCTCTCAGAAAGAAGCTTTCTTTCTCTCAATAGAAAAAATCTACATTATACAGCATCTCTACCTTATATATCATACAAGAAATCTTCATTTAAATGGATTTAAATGATGAAAAATAGATTTTATGTCTTAGAAATCGATTATAAAAAGTTCTTCGGAAAAAATCACCAATATTTGCAAAATCAAGCAACACATTTCTGAACTGTAGGATAAAAGAAGAAATTAGAAGAGAACCCGGGAAATATATTAAATTGAATAAAAATACCAAAATTTGCAAGACATGACTTAGAAGGAAAAGTAGAAAAGTCTAAAATTCAATGTGCTGTCATAAAAAAAAAAGAGCAAATTAAACTTGAAGTACAGTAAAAAGGAAAAGCAATGAAAAACAAAAGGGACAAATGAGAAGGAAAAATGGAAACAAATCTTTGCAAATAAGGAGGGGAAGAGAGGTTGAAGGGAACATAGAAGAATGTGTTAAAAAAAAAAGAACTAAAATATATCGTGTACAGATACAAATTCCCTATGATGAATGTGATTGTTATGTATACCTAAAATGTACCAATAAACTTAATTAATTTTAAAAAAGAAAAGGGAATAAACAATAAAGAAAAATCAAAATTGTTATTTTGAAAAGAACATTTTCTGTCTATAGATCTATCTTATGAAAATTACAATGATTTTTGGTATTATTGTTTAGAATAGAACAAGGTGAAAATTTATTTTGTTATGCTACTGAATGAGCTCTACTAAATTATGCTGTTTACATGAGACTACTTTGCAGCTATTTAAAAATGTTATAAACAGGTATGGAGTAACCTTGGAAGACATTGATGATATATTAAACAAACAAAGCAGGTTATAAACAATGACCCTATCTCTCCCCCAGTTTTCTAAAAGGCTATTTTGGGCAGATTAAATATCAGAAGAAATGTAAGACCTACAACTAGTTTGGCTGGTAGTCTTATGAAGAATTCTTTATCTGCTATCTCCCTCAATTTTCCCTATTGACTGCATAGTATTTTTAGACTATGAAATTAATAAATTTTAATCTGTTATTTTAAACTCTTCAGACAGAAACTTAAGCTTTCGATTTCTCTCAATAACCCATCAGTTATCCTGATTTGATCACTACACATCATATACATGTATTGAAACATCACACTGTACATCATAAATATGTACAACTTCTATGCATCAATTTTTAACAGTGGGGAAAATTATCTCTAAAATGCTCCATTAAAATACTTCTTAAGTAATAATAAGGGTGGGATAGTCTGAAGAAAACGAGTCATGTGTTAACCTAAAAAAATGTTGTATTTGTCAAAACCTAAGTGTTTGTACTGTTTTAACAAGAAGGAAAGGTATGATTTAGAACAAAGATTAAAATTTCATTTTGTTCATTTAACTTAAAAAGAAATTTGAAATCAACATTTAATATAATCACTTAACTTTCTAGCTGTTCCACTGGTTTTTAGAGTAGGTTTAAGAAAGTAAATTATATTATATGAACCTCTAAAACTTTTTATGTAGCATGGTATAGGGAAATTTTATTACTCTTTTTTCCTTACCAAAAAAAAAATTGATTCTGCTATAGTCAGATTTATTTTGGATAAATCTGGATTTGGAATGTTCCTCCCACTATAAATATTTCATTCAATGATAAACCTCACAAAAATACCAAATGACTCAATACTGCAGTCCCCTTAGGAGACATGGGGTTGGCAAAGTCATTCAACTCCAGTTTTTTTAAAAGTGAAATGAACAACAAACCTACATTTTTGGACCCCAAGCAGAAGCGTACAGTCCTGCCCAGTCACACAGGTCTCAAATGCACTTGCTCAACATATTTGCTCACCTACTAGTGAGTAATGTTTTTACTCAAGGATGGGGGAAGGGCAAGGCAACAAACTGGGAAGTGTACACACAGAGAGGACCCAAACAAGCTCTGCCCTCACTGGGTGGGGGCTTATGTGAAAGTGAATGAAATAATCCACATTCGGTATGTACCAATAAGTGCCATGAAGAGTTAGGTAGTACGCCTTCCACAATAGTTCACCCACCTCTCTGTGTGTGTCGGGGTTGGTGTTCAGGAGAGGATGATGGCGGCCCACACACACTGACCTAGGAAGAAAGTGACTGTTGTGTTTTATGTCTAAAACATCCTCCAAAGCCTTGAGATCATGAGTATGTGACACCAGATCACAGGCGTGTGACACTGGGTAAGTCCACTGATGGGTTTACACCTGGAAGCCTGCTGGGAAGAGTGGGTCATTGTGGGCGTGGCCTGGAAGGGTGTGTCCTCCCTTGAGCCTCCTGGCTTCCTGCTTGCCCTGCCATGGACTGTTTCTCCTCTGCCATGTCCCTGTGCCACGCTGTCCCTGCCTTGGAGCCAGCTGATGGTGAACGGAAATCTCTACAACTGTAAGTTGAAATAAACCTTCTTCCTTTAACTTATATTTGTCTGGTATTTTGTCCCAGCAACAAGAAAGTAACTAAGACAATGACCAAGAGGACAGTCCAGTGAGAACCACAGCATTGCCAGGAGGGGAGCACAGGGGGCACTATTGCCATCGCTGGCCATCAGGGCACTCACTGTGCTCAGACATTTCCTCCCTCTCTCTTTCCCTCCACCTCTCCATCTTCTCTCTCCTCCTTCTCCTCTCATCCTCCCTCCTTCTCCCTCTCTTTCTCCCTCTCCTCCTTTTCTCCCTTTCTTGTTGATCTCATCCTCTTCCCCTCTCCTCTCCTCTCCTCCTCCTCTTCCTCCTCCTCCTCCTTTTCTTCCTCTCAATCTCTCCCTCTCTGTCTGTCTGTCTGTCTGTCTGTCTCTCTCTCTCTCTCTCTCTCTCTCAAACCTCACAAGGCCTGTGTTAACCTCATCCTGTAGACAGGAATGTGACCACTGAACTAGCTGGTGTGAGACTGCACGCAGCGTGGCAGAACTGGGAGCGAAGGCAGAGCCCGGCTCTCCACCACTGCCCACCCAGTACCCACACTGAACGGCCACCAGCTGCAGGCTCTCACCTCCAGGGGCCCACCATCTTGTCCCACCAGGTTTCTTGGGTTTCACTGATCCCTGAAATACCTTCAGACTTCTGCCTCTGCTTTGCCCACACCCAGCCATTCTCTCCAAGACACTCACTCACTGATGGTGACCAGTGAGTCCTTCTCTCTCACCTTCTCTGTAGCTCCCTTTAGAATTCAAATTATCTTTTTATTATATACTCTCTGGGTAAGAAGCAGAATATAGTTTCACACCAAAACTTGCAGATGTAGATTTTGGCTAAAATTAAAAAATCAATACTTGACTGAAGTCAGCATATCTCAATTCTCTCAATAAAATCAGTGCCTGCTTTGAGCCAGGAATAGTGCAAGTACTTAGGACAAAGATGAACAAGACAGCCACTGCCCTTCACAGCTCCTCCAGGGCAGAGGTAAAGGAGTCAAAGACACAAGTAATTTCTAAAGAGAAGGGCAGGTACTGATGGGAGTTTAGGTACTGAAGTCCACTGAGGCACATAGGTAGCTCCCAGAGCAGATCAGAGGAGAGCGAAGGTGATGTCCAGAGAGGTAAATGCCCAGACCCCTATTTTAAGAACAAAGGGTAAGCCAGGTATGGCCACACATGCCTGTAATTACAGCACTTAGGAGGCTGAAACAGGAGGTTCACAGTGAGTACAGGGCCAGCCTAGGCTATTATATAAGAGAAACTGTCTCACAAAAAAAAAAAAAAAAAAAAGGATGAATGCAGGGGCTGCAAAATGACATTCTGGGTAAAATCAACAATATAAGATCAAGGAATGGGTAAAAAGATGTGGTATTTTTATACAATGGAGTACTACTCAGCTATCAAGAAAGATTGCATCGAGACTTTTATAAGCAAATGGACACAATTTGAGACCATACTCATAAGTGAAACAAATCAAGCTCCTATGTGTAAATAGCGTATTGACTCCCTAGTGTAAGAAACTGGAAAAGTATATATGATCCAAAACCTACAATAAATACTGTGTAAGGGTAAGAAATTGCTCAAAAAGGAAAAGTAATTGGGATAGGGGAAGGGACGAAAGAAGGAAGGGAAAAAGGAAAAAGACACAAATTTGTATATATGTGTATATAAGATAGCTAAAATGACTATACTACTAAATGTATTAGCTATTGGAAAGGAACAGTTAATACTCATATGATTAGATCAATTTTACATGTCTATATCTGTTAATCTAAACAACTCTTTTGAAGGTAACAATATGCAATACTGCAACCATTGTCAAATTCCTATCATCTTGTTTTGTAAACCTATAATGTTACTGTATTGGATTTGTTGTTGTTGTTCATTTGTCTCTTTTGTTTTTTGTCTTTCTTTCCTGTGTCTTTTTTTCTCCTAAATAAATATATATATAATACATACTTGAAGGTGATACTGAGTCTGCAACATTACATCTGAAGGCCCTAAAAAGATCTGCCTGACTGGAAAGAAGGGGTGCACCATGTGTGAAGGAAGATGAGAGGGTGACAAGCAGAAGCCCATGTCTGAAGGGGCGCAAAGTCCAGGGCAGTGATCTAAACTGCAGAAACCCCTGGGAGACACTGAAGAGTTTGCAGGGTAAACAGGACGTGATCAGATTTGCTGGGTGGATTAGAGAGGAAGCGGGGCAGGAGGAAAGATGCACAAATTACAGCACAGTGGGGCCGAAACAGGAGAGAAGAAAGATCTGCTATTCAGGTTGCAGCAGAAATAAAAGAAGCAGGAAATTTTTGGAAAATACTAGATCACTGAAATCAATAAGGTGAGGCACAGAGAAAGGAAAGCAGGGCAGGAACGATACTGTGGTGTTGGGCCTGGGGCCATCACTGGCAGAGCCAGTTGCTGCAACACAAAAATGACATTTAGGTGGGGAGGATGGGAGGAAGAGATGCTGGAGAAAGAAGCAGGCTTTTCCTCAGACATTTCTGGGTAGTGGTTTCTTTGGAGCCTTCAAATGGAAACAGTACACATCGGGTCATTTGTATAGAGCAGCTGGAGACCAACATGAGCAGGAGATTGACGAACCAGTACTGTAGCAAGACTGTGTGGAGCCAGACCATCCACCTAGAGCTCACAAAACAAGAGAACGGGAAATGCTGTATATGTCACATGCCAGGGCCCAGAGAGACATTTTTAGCTTTAAATGCTTCCAAAAGAAGAAAGGTCTAAAATAAATGGGTGAAAATGTTATCTTCAAAAACTAAAGCAAGAAGAGCAATTAAATAAAAAGCAAAGGAGACAGACAATGATAAGGAAACACAACGAATTAGAAAATAGAAAGCAAAGGTTAATGAAAGATTTATTGGCAATGTGTATGCCAAGAAACTTGAATACAGAATTCAAAATAACTGCAAAGAAATACCAAAAAGACTCCAATAACACAGGAAAAAATCTTAAAAATCAGCAAGTAGGTTTACATCAAATTCAAAGCTTCTGCATAGCAGAAGAAACAATCAACAGAGTGAATAAAAAACCTACAAAATGGGGGAAAATTCTGCCAGTTACTCTCTGACAAAGAGCTAACATCTTGAATATATTAAGAACTCAAAAATATTAATCTCCACCCAAAACAAATGAAAAACAAAATCAGCAAGGGAACTGAAGAGATGCTTCCCAAAAGAAGAAGTACAAATAGCCTATTAGTATATGAAAAAAAAAAGTTCCTTATCTTTAACAATGAGAGAAATGCAAATCTAAACAACTCTGTGATTCCATTTTATCTCAGACAGATGGGTTATCAAGAACACAAAATACAGAGCTGGTGAGGATGCAGGGGAAAAGAAATCCTTTTACATTGTTGGTAGAAATATAAACTGGCACGAGCACTATGGAAATCAGTAGAGATTCCTCAAAAAACTAAAAATAGAAATTGCATTTGATTTAGCTACACATTTCCTGGGTATATTCCCAAAAGAGCAAAAGGCATCATGCTATTCATACCCATGTTTACAGCAGTAAAACTCCCAATAGCTCAGTTCTGGGAACGTCTTACATGACCATCAACACAAACGGATAAAGAAAATGTGGTATAAATGTGTCCACAATGGGGTACCATTCTTCCATTTAAAAAAAATGAACTCATGTCATTTGCAGGAAAGAAAATGGATGGAACTTGAGACCATAGCGTTAAGTGAAATAAATCAGATGCCTAAAATATGAATATAAGAGAAACCTAAAATATAAATAAGAGTGAAATAAAGAAGAAATGGTAGGAAATGAAGAGATAGACTTGATGGAGATGGAGAAGATGATCAAAGGAAAGGAAACAGGAGAGAGAGTACAAAGAGAAAGGAGGGAGGAAAAAGCTTCAAAGATTACAGCGATCTCTCATCAGACAACACACTATCAGGAAAAACACAGGTTCCAGAAAAGACACTGGCAGGATTTCAGGGCAGTCACCCTGTAAGACCCTGTTTTAAGACAGAATTCCAGAGCTGAGGGGGCAGCTCTGTGGCAGAGCACTTGCCAGGCATGCATGAGGCCCTGGGTCCCATCCCCATCAGAGCAAAAAACAAAACACAACTAGAGAAGATAGGCAAACTATTTACCATGACTCCAGTGTTAATAACCTCAAGTTTTACTAACCGCTTAAACTGCTCATCAGACAATGTTATATTCAGATATTACAATGTGCTTGAACTCATAAGACTTATGTTAGCAGTTATCACATTTGGACCAGTATATAATAATGTTATTTTTTTTTACTTGATGGAGTTTCTTCTATTTATAAAGCAAGAGAAAGAGAGAGAGAGAGGGAGCCTAGAAATCTGATATTTCCCCTTCAATATATCTGAAGAAAATGATAGTATTTCTCACCCAGGAGACTTTTCATTTTATAATAAATACAAAATCCCATCTTAAGATTAATCATGGCCGCTAGAGCCTGAAACTCTAAGTAAGTTTCACTTGCTACCCATAACGAAACAAGAAGAAAAAATATTAACCTTGAGTTATAAGGATGAAATTAGACATATCTTCAAAGGTATGCAAATATCCAACATCAGTCATTAGGGAAAGACAAACCAAAACTACAGTGGGGCCTGGGGATGAAGCTCTATGCAAGGCCTTGTGCTCAATACACAGTACAAGAGAGAAAGGAAGAAGCAAAGAAAAGAGAGAGGAGAGAGAGGAAGAGGAGGAAAAGGAGGAGGAGGAGGAGGAAGAAGAGAAGAGAAGAGAAGAGAAGAGAAGAGAAGAGAAGAGAAGAGAAGAGAAGAGAAGGAAGAAAGAAAAGGCAAAAGAAAGGGAGAGAAGGAAGGGAGGGCTGCGGAATACCATCTCACATCCATTAGGCTACTATAAAAAAACAGAAAATAACAAGTGTTGATGAGAAACTAGAAAAATTGAAAATTTGATGAAGTATTGTTGGGAATATAAAATGGTATAATTTCTATGAAGAACAGTACTGGAGTTCTTAAAAAATTAAAAATAGAATTATCACATGCTCTAGCAATCCCACTTCAAGGAACAGTGTATACTCAAAAGAATGAAAGCGAGATCACAGCAGGTAAACCACAGCATTACTCACAACAGCTCAAATGCAGGA
Source organism: Dasyprocta punctata (assembly GCA_004363535.1). Classification (NCBI taxonomy): domain Eukaryota; kingdom Metazoa; phylum Chordata; class Mammalia; order Rodentia; family Dasyproctidae; genus Dasyprocta; species Dasyprocta punctata. The sequence continues at coordinate 62,710 of RJWM01005739.1, forward strand.
GCAGTTAATTCAAGTGTCCACAAGGGATAAATGGATAAGCAAAACGTGGTGTATGCATGCAATGGAGTATCACTCAGCTTTGAAAAAGAAGGAAATTCTGATGCATGCTACAACACAGATGAACTTGAGGACATTCAGCCAAGTGAAATCAGCCAGTCAAAAAAACTGTTGTACATTTCCACTCACATGAGCCACTTAGAGCAGTCAGAGCCCTAGAGACAGAAAGAATGAATGGCAGTTAAACAGCTGGGGCAGTGAATGCCAAGTTAGTGCTAATGGGCACTGTAGAATTTCATTTTGCAAGATGAAAAGAGTTCTTTTGTCTAAATGAATCATAATCTATAACTATATTACAGAACTTGAATCCAAAGTTAAACAGTGAGACAGGAGAAGATCAGTTCAAAAGGAGATCTCTGGCAGGTTCATGAACACACTTGATGGACTTCCCTGTGTAAGTCTGTTATTACATGGATTTGGTATAAATCATCATCAGCTCTGTGCTCAAGTTCCTGACATTGTTGTTCTAAGTGCAAGGTAAGGATAAAAATATTCAATTGCCAAAAGTCATCTATTTTGAAAAATGATGCTTTAGGTTCTTCTCCTAACTATAGTTTTCATCAGTTAAAACTTTTACCATTTAAAAGATGACAAGAAATTTAAATTTAATTCATTTTCTTTGAATATTCCTATTTCAGCAGGCATTACACCACTCTTCTAAGCTGTGAGAGCAAATTAAATACCTAACAATAATCTTGCATGATATTTAAGCTAAAAAAAAAAAAAAAGACAAGACAAATTTGAAGGAATAGAAAGTTTTTCTGCTGATGCTGGGATTCAAACCCGGGGCCTTACCTAAACCCAGAGCCAGAAGAGAGCTCTAGCACTCAGCCACAGCCCCCGTCCAGAAGAATGTAGCTTCAAGTCATCTAAACATCATGTCCCCGATCAGGAGCTTAGAGTTTTGACTGATAGTTTTTCTTTCCATGCCAACCTAGGCAGTACCCTATTCCAAGATCGCAGAGCGGTATTAAGGCACTTTCAAATAACTGCTGATTTTCTTCCTATGTACCAATTCATTTATTTTCATCTTTATCTACATAACTTTAATGCAAAAAGCTATTTCAAGGGTTTCCACGTATTTAATATACATCTGGCTAACATTTACAAACAGAAAAAGAATTCTCTGAATAATCATGCAGGCTGTTTTTGCTTCAAGCTATTGGATCTATAATCTATACCTAAAAGCCATAGGATTGGAAATTTATTTGCTCCGGGGTGACCATCTGTCCCCCAATTTGCTGCTTTTCCCGGTGTCCTTTCACTCGGGCCTTGGGAGGCTACATCTGTATCTTTCGAAAGCGCTGCAGCTGGTATCCATTACCTATGGAGCAACATCTTCTCCAGCCACAGACGAGAGGCATGGCACTCGGTCCTCTGCACCGCGACACAAAGACGAAAGCAGCAGGAATGTTCGCAGGGTTCTAAGTATTAAGGGAGCTCGGGGCTGATCCTGTGATAATCTGGGAGAATTATATGTAAGGCCCTGCAACTGTCCTGCTCTAATTCACCTGGCTTGGAACACAAGACACTTAGAGTGCAGAGCAGAGGGTCAAGTGGGTCAAGAGGAGCAATTTTTAAATTTTAGTTTAATTTTAATTGACACATAATAATTGCCCGTATTTATGGAGTACAGGGTGATTATCTGATACATGTACACAACGTGTAATAACCAGGGAAATGAGCATCGCCCTCTCCTTAAGCATCAATCATACCTTTGTGTTTGGTAACTTCAAATTCCTCCTTCTAGGCCTTTATAGAATATATAATAAACTGTTGTGATCTATAGTCACTCTATCATACCATAGAACTTTACAACATATTCCTCCTGTCAACTTAATGGAAGATAACTATTAACAATCTGTTATATGTCCTCTTTAAAATAAATATAAATTCTAATTCTTTGTTGTTAACCAGTATGCTGTTATTTTTCAGTCATAATACTGTTCTAAACTCTAGAGTCAGTGGCTCCCTAGCCTCCAGTAACTACCATTCTTTACAGTACAGAAACATGAAGCAAACCTTTCTTCCACTAAATTAGCAGAGGAAAAAAAAAATACCCAGCACTGTATCTTGGCATACTATAATAAAATGCATAAATAGACAGGCTCCTTTTTGGGTTATTTAATTTCCCAGGACTGGAAGGTTCACTCCTGGAGCCAGCAAGCGCACTCTCAGAACAACCACAGAGACCCGGGCTCCCCTGGCACCTGTGCGGAGCTCCCCCTTTAACTGCACGTCCATGTGAAATCGGGTGACACCTGGAAGACCACAGCCTGCATCACTGAGGACGGCGCACCGTACACACCTCCCTCCTTAACCTTCTCGTCTAAAATTACCCCCTGGATTTTAATGAACTGTAGCCTGCAAAAACATCCCAGATACATTAGCTTTTGGTTGACATTTACACAAAAAATAGATATATAAGTGCCCAAATTCAGTACAGTATGTTTAACAAGACTGTATGTAGAAGACACGTCTGGTGAAAATCTAAAGCCAAGCAGCAGAAACTTAGACCCATGCAACGTTTTCAAAGCCTGCCAAATAGCATGGCATGCAGAGGCGAAGACAAATGCTATCCTCGAGCATGATGACAAAATATTGAAGTCTCCATCTTATTTTTTTTTAAAAAAAGGCTTGAGGGAACCTAGAGTGCACAAAAACATACTGAGAAGTCAACAGAGAGGCTGTGAAGCTCTGTGATCACCTTCCCCACCCCAAAGCCTCTGCATCCCTGGAAGATTCCAGGCTGCTTTGCTGTTAGCAACCTCGCAGCGGGCCCTGACCACAGCGGTCCTAACAGCCCCTGTGCTGAGATGTTTGCAGGACTGGTCTGGAGTCACCCCTTTGCCACCCTCAAGCACTGGGCTGCTGACTGCCCTGCACACACCCAGACAACCCATCATTACATTCTCGCATTCTCTTCAAAGATATTCTGGGGAACGTGGTCTATCACTGATTTTTTTTTTGGCAGGCAGGGTTACTGGGGTTTAAACCCATGGTCTTTGCATTTAACTACAGCTCTAGCCCTTTTTATTTATTTTTTTTTTAACTTTGAGACAGGGTTTCACTAAGTTGCTAAATGGCCCAACCTGGGCCCAAACTTGCAATTCTCCTGTGCCTCAGCCTGCCAGAATGCTGTGATTACAGCCGAGGGCTGCCACTGGTTGGTACCCACCATATCTTTTTGCATTGCTAAGGGAGAAACTCAGTTGTGGATTCAGTCTCAGAAATCTCTGCATCATGGAGCAGACTTTTTCTCCCCTAACGGACAAAAAACCTCATGATAGATCATGCTTCCTTTTGACATTGGCTACTTAAAGGCTTTGAGCCAAATGTATTTTCCTGTCTGACCTCCGACTTTGCCTTACTCTTGCTCGCTCCTATTCCCTGTCGCCTGTGTTCTCATTTATTTGTAGTTGCAACAGTCCATGCCGTATTGAGACGTGGAATCAAAATTCTTACCCAAGAAGGACTAGAGTAAAATTATTTTTAAAAAATAATTAGCAACAGAGAAATAAAAATCTGACACAAACCAGGCTGAATTTGCTACCAAATGTGGTTCCAAGCTGAAGATAGATTGTATTTTCTAAGTCATCTCTTACTGTTTTTGACTATTTATAGAAAGTGAAATCCTATAGAAAGCATCACAAAGACTGAACACACACATAAAAGCCTTTTCGAAAATAAGAAAAGATGGTCTTTCATAGGCAGCTCAGGTCCTTATAATTGACTGAATTTCCTAACTTGTCAGTCTCCTATCCAGCCCTGCCCTCACCTCTGGTCTGCCCTCCAAGGTGAACTGTCCCACAGATAAGTCAGCTGAGGATCACAGAATTCTCAGAGGATGATCACTGAGTGAAGATTTTTAAAATAGTATTGCGGCTAAACAATAACAGAGTACACTGTTGAAAATAAAAATTCATTAGTTTCTTTTTCGGAGGACCTATAACAAAATGTTAATGGTAGCTATCATCTTCAAGCATATTTCTTAAGAACATCAATGACCTGTTTCCTCTTTATTCCTATTCTTGTTCTCATAGTTTCTAAAACAACACATTTTGTGATTAGAAAAAGAATAAAATGAAAGGCTTGTTTTCTTTTCTATTAAATCTTACTTTAAACAAAATGCCTTTCTTAGCATTGGCTTCAATAAATGAAGGCAGCTATATTTTATCTTCATCATATAATATTCTATACCTAAATTGGAGGTTACAGTGGAGAAGGATCCTGTTGGGAATTATAAAGATTCCAGAATAGCACCTTGTTTGCAATGTGTCCCACTTCTTTGGGGTAGGAGGTGCCTGAAGTAATACAGAACTTTCCTTAATGAATTTTCTTTAAAATCCACTTGTAATACTGCCTTCAATAAAATGGCTCTCTAATCCTGTTTGATGGTAAGATTTCTACCACCAAGAATCTTTTAGAGATGCTAAATACAATCTCAGCAATACCAAGAAATGCTTTATTGTAAAATAATCATTGATTTTATGTACATCGATTTCCTGAATGTACCATAATTTCAAAGGTGTTGACAATTCATTTTACATAGCTTTGGTCTGTTAAAAAGTCATCAGATTTCTTAGCTAGGATATATTGCTGGGATAGAAAGGAACAAAATATGCTGAGTTTTTATTAAAGTTAATAACTATGAGCAGTGGAGTCAAGCCCATTCGAACACTGTCCTGAACCTACCAATTGACAAAGTTCTTTTCCTGACTGAGAAAGTTCTGGGCACAAATTCCAAATAAAGTTATCACAACTTAACTTTAGAAAATTTGAAATTTCTGTTGTTCAGATCAAGTTTTATGGACACAACAAAATTAAAAAGTTCCCGAAATACCTTAGATCTAGTCATAAAAGAAACACACACACACAGAAGTTGCTGTTTTTAACTCTGCAAAATCTGTCATGGATTCACTTTATCCTACATTTTAAGATAAAATTAGGGGAGGAATAAGTAAGTTACTAGTTCAATGGCAATTCCTTAAATTAAGTCAATATTATATTTTCTTGTTGTGAACCTCTTAAAGTTGAGAGCGGAGATACAAATCAATATATGTAATAGAGCAAGTATACAGTATACAGCAGTGGGGGAGAACCCACAAGATTCACTAACCCACAAGATTCACTGTGTAAACAAGGGTAAAAAGGAACAGAAAGTGCAACCCAATTAAAAACAAAAAAAAAGGAGTAATCTATACATCAATTTTGGTGACATTTATGCCAGAGAAGCTACATCAAGCTTGAGGGTGGATGATTACAGAAGAAAGATCCTACAAAGATTATATCAATAAAAATAAAACAAACTTTATTGGTTTTATTTATCGCCCCATGGACATAGCACATCTCACTTAACTGATTGTACAGTGAAAGATTTCCAAAACTCAGAAATGCCTAGAATTCAGAAGGATTCCATTACTTTCACTCTCAAGTTACAATACATGTCTATCAGGCTCCAGAAAATGAGAATTCAAAGTGCCCCAGCATGAAATAGGTGCAAAGTCCCAAGAAAAAGTAGTTTAGGATCTCACAAAGCTTATCGGCTGCTTCCCATAAACTCGCACCATCACTGTTACTCCCAAACTGTGAGAAGGTGCATAAGGAATCTCACTAACGCTAGCTTTATTCCACACAGAGCCAAGGAAACCCGAGGTTTGGCCATCGTAGCGCGAGTGCTCGAAGCCTCGGCCACGCACCGTCCTCACCGTGAACTCTATATTGGGAGAAATAAATGTGTACGTGGAGCGGGGAGGGGAGGTGCCACGGAAGAACACGTGCTATTTAAGAACTTGTAAATCCCAGAAGTCCTCCAGCAACACAGCCTTTGGGGATTTTTCTGGGAGTACTTTCTTTTGAGAAGTGTAAACAAGATCACATCTGTGAAAAAGGTTGATAGGAAGCAAATAAGCAAATGGAGCCGCTTCCTGCCACTCAGAAGACATCACCTTGGTCCCCAGCAGCCCAGCCCAGAGCAGTCTGTTCCTGCCCCAGAGCTCCCCTCGGGTCCCTGGGCATCCACAGACTCGTGCATTCCGGAGATTCTGTTAGAAGCCACAAAAGGCCCGAAGTCCTGTGGTCAGGATTAGTACCTGGAGGAAAACCCCACTTCACGTTTATGCAAATCTAAAGATCCCCATTGAAAGACACTCAGCTGACCAGCAGGGCCTGGTTTTTCTGTTCTGTCCTAGAGTCCCCAGGAATACCCTGCTCCCAGGGGATGCATTACAGGTAAACACAAGAACTGTCCTCTGACTGTGTCAGCCGGCCCTTGTGTGAGCTCCTTCCGGGTTCTTCATGTATAAACCAAACCCCAGATCTTTAAATGAAAACATTAAAAGCCCTCATGCTCAGACTGGTGATACAGCTCAGTTGCAGAGTACTTGTCTAGCACTCAGGAGCTCCTGGGCTCTGACCCCAGCACTACAAATGTTTTTAAAAAGAAATAGCACCCATCAGTGGATACACGGCTAAACTAATGTGAGATTCCATACAATGAAATATTATTCAGCCACAAATAAAGTCACAGCATGAATGATCCTTGAAAATATCATAAAGCCAGATGCAAAGGATCACATATTGTAAGAGTCTATCTATAGGAAATGCCCAGAATAGGCAAATCCATAGAGACAGAAGGTCGGTCAGTGATTGCCAGGAACTAAGATGGGAAGAAATGGGTAGTGATGACTAATGGCACAGGTTTCCTTTCAGGGTGGAATTAGATAATAGGGCTATGGGACTTTGTGAATACGCTAAAACCAAATGAATTTTACACTTTACAAGAATAAATTTAAGCTATGTGATTCATAGCTTAGCAAACAAAAACGTTATATCTTACTGCAACTTTAAGAGTTAAATTTCATTTCATTTCATTTATTGATACCGGGGATCAAACTCATGACCTCACACTTGCCAGGCAGGCGCTGTGCCACTGAGCTATATCCCCAGCTAAGAGTTAAATTTTAAAATCTAATACAAGTTCACATTATACTAGGGATTATTTCAGATTAATGCAAAATTATTAGTTAAAAGAAATCAAGCTAGTACTAAAATTGGGTCACAGATAACCTCAGGTTATTTTCTGGAGTTCAGGGAAAAAATCAGTTCCAATTCTATTGTAGCTACGTGCAATTTTTTTCACAATAAAAGTCACAATTATAATTCATTAATTAAAATTTATCTAGAGAAAGCACATAAAAATAACAATGTTGAGACTGTCTAATCCATCCAAAGGTTATATTGTCAAAATAACCAGGAGACAGATTGTAGACTGTAAAATCACAAAAATTTCCACCTAGCATGGAACCATTTTGGGCAGGGAGATAGCATTCAAAAACTGAGCTAGAGACCATCTGGCAGACAACACTAAGGCCAACTCAGAGCAGCCTGCAGCTACAGACATCACTGTCTACGGGAGGAAATGCAAGCTATCGGTCAGCCCCAAAGTCATGGGCTTTAGTAGTCACCTACACCAAACATTGTCGAATTTTCCTTTTTTATCCCAAGCCCTTCATTTTTTTCTTTGGCACACACTTTGGGTTTTACCCAAATCTGTGTCTCCCAAATTCCAATTTACTATTATTATTATTATTATTACTATTATTATTATGTGTGTGGTTTTTTGAGACAGGGTCTCACTACGTAGTTTGGGCTTACCTTGAGCTCACTTTGTAGCCCAGGCTGGTCTCAAACTCTCAATGATCCTCCTGCCTCTGCCTCCCTAGTGCTGGGATTACAGGCATGAGTCACCATGCCCAGCTCCCAAATTCCAATTTATAAAACCCCACATAAGTTATTTTGTGCTTTCTACTTTCAGAATTATTATGAATTGACATTACACATACACAGACATGAGTGTTTGTGTGTGTGTGTGTGTAGATGTCAGTTCAGCATATGCTGAATACCTACTTTAAAAAATACATTTCAGGAAACAATATCCACTTGCTTAAGAGACAATACTAATCAGTCCCTTCCTTTAGCCTGAGTGGGTATGCATGCTCGAGTTTCTACCATGAGCTACTACCATATTTGTCTCTTAAAATGTTTAGAACTCTCCTCACATTGAGCCACTATTCATTCCTCAACCCTCTACAACAGCCTCCGGCCACTATCTTCTGAAATTTCTCTGCTCAAGATCAGTAACAACCATTTACCAAACCTAACCATGCATACCCACTCTTGCTCTTATGAAACCTCCCTGCAGTACATGACACTCCCTATTCTTGGGCCAACCCTTGGATGGGCAGGGGACAGGGGTTGAAGGAATCGTCCTTACAGTGATGCTTTCTTGCTTCCCTCCAGAGCGTCCCAAGAGTTGTATGTCAACCCTCTCCTCCCTTCTGCACAGTCACCTGAGGCTGTGGCCTCCTTTTCCAAGCCTGGCTTGGTCCTGGATCCTTTTCAAGGGCACAAGCACACATTTCCAGTAGTTTACCAGACTTTTCCACCTAGAGGGCTCACGTGTTTCTTGGACTTCCTCAATCAAGCACTGAATTCTCTACTTTTCCATATCAAATCTGCTATCTTTCCACCAAGTCATTGTTCAGAACCACCCTCTGCACAAGGCCCCAGAGGACTGGATCAAAACAGAATTGAGTCACATATGAGCCACATAATCCAAATGAACTGTGAAACAGGCCAGCTGTCAAAAAAAAAGATTAAAAAAAAAAAAAACATTCCATTCTACCTACCAGGGATATAGCTCAGCAGCATAAGCACCTGCCTTACAAGTGCAAGGTCCTGAGTTCAATTCCCAGCACCAAGAAAAAAGTGGGGGGGGGGGTAATAACCATGTACCTACCTCAGCTTAATAAGAACTTAGAAATGATCAATCTGGTTTTTGTCCTCCATTTTTGCTTTCTTCCACCCTTTCTTGTCATTAGAGCCAAAGTTTCCTGCTCAGCTCATCTGCAAATAAAAGCCAGCTTACCTGTTGCTCTGTGATCATCTTGCCTTTTGATATAACTAATCTCTCAAACCATGGTCATCTAAACCATCACCAGTCTTCTTTTTCTTGGACAACAGGTTCCTAGGTCTTCCTTGTTTCACCTCCAAGCTCTGTAAAAGCTTTGCCTCCTCTGACAGTCCCCACAGCCTCACCTCTCCCCCGGGGTCTTGTCCTCTAAGCACTGACCATTGCCACCTACCTTCTGGCTCCTCCCAGAGGCCTCCCCCATCACCAGCATCTGATCACCACTCCAGGGCCTGGACAGTGCTCCTGGATCCCTGACGATTGCAGGCTCCTCCTGGCCTACAGGAGAAGCAAAAATGTCTCAGCAAACTAGACAAGACCCTCCCTATTGGGCTCCAAGTGACATCTCCCACCTCAAAGACAACTTTACCCCTGCAGGTAAAGCACCCAGTACAATTCTAAGGATCCCTGGCAGGCCTGCAGAGCCACAGGGGTTTACACAAGTTACTTGGCAGCTAAAAGCGTTGCTCATTTGTGAAATAATTAACACATCAGAAAATGAAACATGCAAGGAGCACAAACAGCTGTAACATGAAAAACAATTCTCCCTTCCTCACCCAGCCAGTCTCTCCATTTCCCTTCTCAGGGTGAGTTTGCTCAGAGTTAGGGGACTGCTTCCAAAGAAGTGCAGACTAGATGTCTTTAGACTATAACTCTCTGCTTTTCCTGCTATGGCAGGGAGGACTCAATGTCTATCAAAACTATGTGTTTTCTACTGCACAGCCTGGGATCATCACCTGCTGCCTCGCTAAGGATATGTTCCAACACTGCTGGTGAGTCATGTGACAATTTGTTGCTAAGGGAACATGAACAGAAGTGATTGTGTCCACTGGGGATGAGGCCATCAAGTTCTACCTCTGTTCTTCCCCTTCCAGTTGAACCAGAGATAAGTGATAACTTTGGAAGGACACTGGGGTACCAAGACCAGTTTGTAAGTAATCTACCAGTAAACCTTAAATTATCTTGTCAAAAAGAAAGATCTATGCCAACAACTAATCTTCCACTAGTACAGTCAGTCCATGAACGTACAAAATGATGCTCTACTTAATAGTAGCCAGTAAATTACAAACTACGAGAATACATTTGACATCCTTTAGATTGAAAAATTCTAAGACTAACAACACTCAGTTTTGCAATGACTAAGTGGAAATGATACTCTCATAGAGTGCCACAGAAATACAGACTGGTGCGGTCTTCAGAAATAATGATACAGAAGTATACAACAAAACTCAAAGCTCACTTCCACCCTCAAGACTCTACCATACAAAAATATTCAAAAATACACACAAAAAACTTATGTCTAAAGATCACTCAGAAAACTGTGAAAACTACACAACTTGAAAGTTTATCAAAAGGGGAAACATTTCCACTTCATTACACTTCACTCCATATATACTATGAAATGTATTATAGTACTTAAAATTACAGCAGACCTATATATTATTTATGAACTTTAATGGAATTTTCTTATGACAAATATTCGAGTATACTTTGGTTATTATAAAACTATGTCAACTACAAAGCAGGAAAGACAACAAAAGGATATTGACTGAGATCTACAACTTTAAAGACACAATGGCACTTTTTAAAACGCTCTTAGGCCAAGTTGCTGTATCTTACCAAGTATGCTCTCCAAAAAGGTCATCTGCATTCATAGAAGTATTACAAACAAGTCAATGGTTTTAAAGTAGACATTCCTTAGTGTATTGTGCAAATGCTTATACCAAAATATATTACTGAGATCAATGAGACATGCTTTCAAGGATGCCTCTGTATATATTTATTAAGTCGTTAAGAATTCTTCATATGAGTGTTCTCAACTGATAAGTGTCTTGCCAGTTTAAATAACCCTATAGTTAAGCACCAAGCCCGGGGAGAAAGGGGGCAGGTGACAATTTCCATGATTCAGATGTGGTTGGTCCCCTAAGGGTCTGTAAGTTAGAAACCTGGAACCTTTTAGAGGTGGGAGATCCACTGAGAGGTCATCAGGTCGTGGGAGCATGCCCTTGGGAAGGAGTAACACGGTTCTCGAGGAATCCAAGTCTTTCTCTGGCTTCCCGTTTCACCGTGTTAATTCTCACTTCCGCACATGCTCTTTCCATTACGCATCTTCCATGAGGCGATACAGCAGGGTGGCCCTAGCTGGAGCCTGCACTGTTTGGAGGCTTCCAGAACCGTAAGTTAAATAAGCCCCTTTCTTGACAAATTATGCAGCCTCAGGAAGCTCATGATAGTAACAGAAAATAGACTGATGTGATATTGCTCTGTCTTTTCTGAAAACCAGGAATCAAGTTTAGCTTTATACCGGCTCTCATCACTTTTCAGTCATTGCCCCTTATCAGCATTTTACAACTGGAGGGACTTGGGTGAGAAGGGTGTAACAAGTGGATTCATTCTAGGTAATGTGCTATATGGGGGGAAATGGTGACAAAGTTTAGAACCAAAAAGAAGAAGTAGAAGACTCAAGTATCCTCAAAAGAAACTTGAGCCAGATGCTGCCTCTGTCAGCCCCGAGGCCCCAGAGTTCCATGACAAGTGTCTAGCCTCATCTCCAGAGATTTCTGTGGCACCAAACAGAGCCATGTCAGCCATCTAGGTCACACTCTGTTTTCATTGTCCTCTCCCTGTTCTGTACTTTCCAGGTCCATGCAGGTAAGGATAGTTGCCATGTGTGCATTCTAATAACATTTTTTAAAGAATCTGAGGTCTCTATCATGTCTCACTTTACAAAACTGACAAAATTATAAGTATTTCATTGAGTCTTGAAATATAAGTCAAAGTTTTAGAAATTGAGGTAAGCTATGGTTGAAGTTGGAAAACACCCCAGGGCAATAATTTAAAACTAAAAAAAGAGTTTGTACAGAGCCATGTATACCTACGTCAGCTAAAACTTCAAGGTACCATTTAAAGCTTGAATTGAATGCCGGGGGTATGGCTCAGTGGTACAGCACCTGCCTGGCAAGCCCAAAGTCCTGAGTTCAATTCCTGGTGCCAAAAAAAGCTGTAAAGCTTGAGTGGAGTTACTAAGAAAACCAAGCCCTGGCAGGGCCTGCACTTACTGTGCTCAAGTCACCCACCTGATGTCCACACCTACAACAGTGTTCCACCAGCATTTCAGAGAACTATCTGTGGCTGTATTAATTAGACATTTAACTTTATAAGTTAAATATTAAGCCCATCTCAATTATCACTGAAAATATTACCTTGTATTTGCAAGAACACATCTAAAAGCACATCCTCTTGCAGACTAATAACCTCCGGGACATCACGTTTCTGTGCAAACTGTTAACAATGCTAACCAGAGAGGCACAAGCCCTTTCCAAAGCCTCCCCTCTTCCAGACACGACCACTCCTGAGCCCCAGCACATTCGCTCCTTGTCTGCGGTTGCCACGGCCCCAGATGGGCCAGGCGCCTTTCTGCCTGCATTAACCCTCTTCTGCTGCGCAAATTTAAAAGGGCTCTCAAATGGCTTTAAAAACAAACACAAGTAAATAAACCAGAGAAAGAAAGGAGTAAGTCTGAAAGGAAAGAGAGGAATCCCATTCAGCCCTTTCCCCATCTTTCAAAGTGATGCTGGATTCCAAGATGCTGCCGACCCCCAGCTTGAAGCCGACCCCGTGATCAGTTTCCACAGGAACCCTTGGCGATGAGCGCCTGGCGTGCTGCGAGAGCCACTGATCCACAGCCAGGGTGCGCACTTACCCCTGGGTTATGCATCATAGTCTCTCCAGACTAGCCACACGCTGATCTCAGTGCTTTACTCCTTTCAGTAGTCTGCAGCACCCCAGCCATGACCGTCTTTATTTGGACTGTCAGCAACGATGAATAGAGGTCCAGGGCTCTCACGGAGCCTTCCTTTCTGTGCACTGCATTCATTGTTTACTCACACCACATCTCCTTACAGCACTGGGTTATATTCCTTTCCTGATCTTACTGTTTCCTACCCATTCATTTTACATTTCCAATTAAATATGCGTCCTAAGGCACGGGATTATATCTTAGAGTTCTTTAGAGGTCTTCACAGGATTGATGTTTGGACTACATACATTATAATTGATGTGTAAAAAAAAAAAAAAAAAAAACTTATTGTTGGTTCCCAGCAGCAGTTTCTTGTCTGAACAACAACATTCTTTCTATGACACAATATTCAGAATACCCAGGGAAAAGTTTGACTTTTTGGTAGGTTGCGATTGGGATGTTCTGAGGGTATACGTCCTCCAGTAGCCTCCTACTCTGTAACGGGTGCACATAAAGACGGGAGGCTGGGGTGAGGCGGGGCGGGGGAATAGGCAGTAGAATGAAAGCAGACTCATCCTTGTTGAAGATCTACCACATTACTCACGTGTCATTTCATTTAAACTGTACCAGATCTTTGGAGGGGAATACTGTTATCTCTGGAGCTCGTAGAAAGGAAGCTTGGAAGGTACAATAATGTATGACTCCAAGTCCTCTCCCCTTTCACTGTCTCATAGAGTGAAGGGATGAAACAAAAAACGGTCAGAACAAAGGAAACCCAATTGAAACTCAGTACATCACAAGATAATGAGGATAAGGACTGCATATTTACATATAAAATGTTTCATCATGCATTATCTGAGCAGATATCCTCAGGCTTCATAAGACAGGGATGGGGTTCAGAGCCTAATGCTTCAAACGATGATGTGTTGGCCTTTGAGAAAACAGCGGAAGGAGGAAGGTTATGCCCACCTTCTGCCTTTCTCCCCTAAAGCAGGAAGAGCCTCATGTGAGAAGCTCTCTTCCTATTCCCAGAGAAAAGCTATAGCCTTGTTTCTAAAGACACTAGGACAAGAAGAATCTGAACAAATAGGTCTTACTAATTTCCACAAGCTTATTATGATTACCTCGTCCTCCTCTTTCCAGTTACACTTCTACACGATTCTCCACTTCTTCATCAAATCCAGCAGGTTCACTGTGTCTTCTAGTCTCCATTTCTGAGAGCTCCCAGGTCATATAAAACTTAAATTTGATAAATGTGCACGCTTTTCTCTTGTGATTCTGTCTATTGTTACAGGGGCCCCAACCATGACCCTAGTAATAGGTGAGGAAAAGAAATCTTTGCTCCTCTTACAGCAGGTCCATCTGTGTTTCTGCACGTTTTACACAAAGGTAGCTAGGGTTAATGATTTGACTAGAACACTGCAAGGTAAAAATCATTGACTGAGACTAGTGACAAGTAACTAGAGCTACTGCATGACTGACGACAGCAAAAGCCTAAAGCTTTGGAGCAGCCACATTTCTAGCAAGTGTGAGAAGAGCTTCATCAGCGCACACACATGTACATATGCACAACAGGGCCCTACGGGTGATTCTGCTACATCCTCCTTCACTTTCCCCTGGTCCACTCCCAAAAGGTCTCCATCTTTGCAGGACACGGTTCTGTCTTCACACAAGGGCCCAGGGAAAACTCTGAGCATGTCCGGTCACGATGAATCCCTCCTACACGGTTCTGGTTCAACACAAGGCCACAAGCCAAAGCAGGGACATTTGGGCTTCAATGGAAAACTAAACTATGAATCGTTGAGCTTGGACCCTTCTGGGCTGCTTGATCCCTGTGCTTCATTGTCCTTGAGCTCTGCGAATTGAAGATAAAGAGGGCAAAGCAAAACCATCCTTCTCTATAGACAGGGAAATGCTGTTGGGTGTCAGTTTCATTCATCATCCCCTCCATCCAGAAACAAATGAGGACATATGTCCTCAGGAATAAAGGCTCAGCTAACAAAGCCATGCAGCACCTGAGAAGATGATACTACACATATATTTGTTGATGAAGGAACGCACTTACACATTGTCCAATACAACTGCCTCATCTCATAGCCACAGAAAGTAAGCAGCATATGGTAAAGCAACACAGCCAAGACCACAGAAGGAGGCAATGACAAAATCTAGCCTAGACCAAGAAGGCAGGGTGTAGTAGCCAGACACTGGAGGAAAGGGGAAAAACGAAGTAAAACTGACTAGACTTTTGTTGTGTACTAAGAACACTGCTTCATGAATGATAAAGATTAAATTACACCAACAGGCTAAAGATAGCAGGAAATGCCAGGTTTAGCCTAAAGTGAGGAAAAACTGAACCACATCCACCATCACAAATGGGCAAGAGCTGATAGACAGGCTGGAGAAAAAGAGATGCCAAAAGACAAAAATAGGCTTTTCAGACAAGTGAAAAAAAAATACCTTAACACTTCACGATCAAAGTATTGAGCAATGGCTTCACTCACCCTGGAAATCATTGTCCTCACTGCTCCCCTTGTTCTAAACCACGGAGCAACCAGCAAAGACACCCAAGACTTCACTTCACCAACAAAGAATCAGATCAGAAGCACGAAGTGTGCTTTACGTCTTCAATGTGCAAGTCTCAATATTTTCAACCTGGAAAGTGGCTTTTAGTATCTCCCACAAATAAAAGAAAGTAGAAAAGCTAAAAGAAACCATTGAAAGACAAAGTATAAAATCATAAATATTAATTTATTAGTCATTCCAAAAGAGGTAGTGACAATGTATGCTTCTTGTGGATAACTTACAAGTCTTAATAGATATGAAAAAATTAAATAATGACAGTAATGGTCCACAGCTATTGTTTCCTGAGGGTTTTAAATCTATTCATTTTAAGTGGAGTTGGAGAAAGTAATATAGAGTCTCAATTTTCTGTAAAGCAGATAAACACAAAAGACATTAAAGCTGCCCAAAATCAATGCACACTGTCTGTACTTGTCGTCTCAAAACAGAAAGACATTCAGAAGGCCCTCACCTTCCTACTCTGGTGCCAGGACTTACCCTGGCGTCTTCTCAAAGACCTGTATGAAATCTATAGATGAATGTTTTTTTAAATAAATGTGGGGCAGGAGGGAATGGCCACACAAATAATTCCAATGACAATGAAGTGAAAAGCTTTAGTGTTTGACCATTTGCATATAGCCAGTGTCCTTTTAGTCACATCCGCAGCCAAGTCCTGGATTTAATAGGAAATTTAATCATTGCAATACAGGTCTCAGATAATCCCAATAATTCACTTGATAAATATTTATTTTCTGTAGTAGAGGCAGTAAACTATGCTTATCTCCCAGAGCCTGCAGTCTAGTCAGGAAGCAAATAACAAAGCACGTGTAATAGATTCAGTAGAGAAAGCTAAGGGGTAAGGGAAAGAGAGGAGCCATACGGTTAAACATGAGATGGGGTAGCCCAGTGCCCTTTCTGAAGTGATGACATTTGCTAAATTGAGGGTGTAAGCCTGGGGAGACAAGTGTGCCCAGGATGGGGGGATGAGAAACAACAAAGGCCAAGACAGGGATGGTCCAGCGTGAGCTCAACCAGGAAGCCAGGGTGTGGGTGCAGCCCGAGAGGAGGAGACTAAAGGAGGAGGCCAGCTAGGTCCCTGGGGCCGATCGTGTAGCAACCTTAGCCAGGACAAGCTCAGGATTGCATCTAAGAGAGACTAAAATCCACCTGTGGAGTCCAGCACGAGTATCATTTGACCCAACTAAAACATAAAGGGTTCAATCTGACTGCAGGGTAGAAAATAAGAGGTTGGGGAAGGGGGAAAGTTGGGGGGCTGACGATGGTTAATCCTGATTGTCAATTTGGCTTGAGAGTCGCCTAGAGGATTAGTAAAACGCTCTTCTGGGTGTGTCCAGGTGGATCATGGAGGGTGACCTTGGGGATTCTGTCCAGTCCCTGACCCCTCCCCTCTGGCTCTTTCCCTAATCTCTGCTTTCTGGCTACCATGAGGTGAGCTGCTTTGCTCTGCCACAACCTCCCATCACACTGTTCCTGCCTCGAAGCCAGCTGCCCATGGGTTGAAACCTTAAGCCAAAATAAACATTTTCCCCTTGAAGCTGTGTGTATCTGGTACTTGGTCTCAGTGACACAAAGCACAGGGCCAGAGCTGACCCCACCAGATGCTGTGGCTCAGCCCAGAGCCTTAGCTGTGTGGGTGGTGAGATGTGGTTCTCCTGGGGACATTTTTTCAGAAGCAGTCAGCGGGCTTTCTCTTTGGACCAGATGTGGTTGTGAGGAAGGACAGTCAAGTATTGCTGCAAGACACTCGGCTCCACGATGGGTAGTGCGGTTTGTCAAGGAAGAAGGCATGTGGGGAGTGGCTTATTAAGTATAATATATGCGTGAGACATCCAACAACTCCACCAGGACCACAGGCAATAAGCCCTATAGTGGTAAAAATGCAAACCTGATGAGAAATCTTAGAAATCACCCTATCACAGCATTCATTTGCTTACAGTGACAGTTACTCAGAAACCCTACCATCACTTGGACCTACAAAAGCACCATGCTCTTCTGTCTGGCAGACCTGAAATATGTCTGCCCACCTGGTTAATTATTTACCCAGCACCTGTTTTACATAAGCCTGTGTCTCCAGAACCTGATAAAAGATGAGACAAATGAGGAGACAATTTTAATAGCTGTGTAGCAGTGAGAGCACAAAACGAAGGGAAAATAAATAAAAACAGCCAAGGGCAATTCTCTGAGAACAAAGTATCCATTAGGTAATTAACCACAAATGGGCAGAGAAATTCCGTGCAATGTGTGTTCTAAGGTTCTGAAGAATGGAATTACTATTTTTAGAATAACCCTTCACATAACAGTAGAATGCAGGAAGGGTGAATTTGATGAATGGAGCATTCCATTTAGAGGAGAATGGCACACATATGATGAAACTAGGGCCTGTTTTAAAAAGGCATTCCAGACTACGTCCTGGAGTTAAGAACAGCCAGTGGAATCTCCTACAACCCAATATATCATATTTACATCTATCTGTTTAAAAATGTAATCCTTGTGGTAAGATAGTCACAAAGTCAAGAAGATCAGGTTCGAATCATGGCTCTGATTTTGGTCACTTTGCATCTCAATTTCCTAATTTGAGAGGAAAAATCAGGCTTCATGATCATGAAGTTTACTGTGTCTCTAGTACAGTTATCTCTACAGATGCACAGTGGATACGTTCCACGACCTCTGGCTGATACTGGAAAGCACAGGTAGTACTGAGCTCTGTGTATACAACGAGTAATCAAGATACACAGTGAATGTTTATAATTAAAATTTTATTACAATAAAAGACACACAGCCCCTAATCCCTCTCGAAAGATATCACACACACACACACACTTCAAACATACTTATTCAATTGTTCTTGCCACCTTCTAAAGCAGTTCTGGAAGTCTTCTTTTGTGTCTTTATAAGGTATGATCAAAAATATGGTGAATACTGCTGCCAAGTATCACCAATAAAAGGCAAGCTCCTAAAACCATTACGGCACATCCTTCTCCCTGTTATTCACCAGACTGAGCACCATGCAACTTTGGTTCTTTCCTAAAGCAAAAAGTACCATGAAAGATAAAACTTTTGAATTGATACAGAACAAAGAGACAGCCACAATGTAGTTAGAGACCCAAAAGAGGATGGGATGTGTCCTCAGTAAGCAGGATTAATGGTAATTTGTCTTTTACTGTAATCAAATTTTTAAATTTAAACATCCATCATATATTTGGATCACATCTCGTACTATGACTTTTCCTATATGTACATCCCTATGATAAAGTGCATTGTTATATTTGTTATAGTTTATTATTATTGTTAATCTGACTTCAATTGCTTTATAAATTAGACCTTATCAAGCTCTAACTTTACACCCTATTACATATTTATGTATTTAATTTTATATATTTTTATATATTTTATTATAAATCTATAGTTTTAATTTATTTTAAATACATATTTACATATATATTCAAGTTATTAAACCAGTCTTCTCAAACAACAGGATAAAACATCTTTGTTGACAGACAGACAACCTTCTAAGGCCGATAAGGACTTACTCCTGCTTCGTGCACAAGACTCTGAGAAGATTCAGTGATGTGAGAAAACTCACGGACCTGCTGAGGGCAGAGCCACTCTCTCCCTCTTCATCCGGGTCTCCCCTCCAGTCCAGACTGCCCCTCAGTAACCGGTGACCATGGGAGCCTGACCAGGACACAGAACACACCGCACTAGAAGAATAGCAGTCTTGGCAAAAGAAACCACACGTCTTAAAATGTATGAGCAGTATGGTATACCACTAATCTTAGGCTAACAACCACTAATAAGTGTTAAGACATTATTGATAAGCACCGACTTCTGCTATAGTTGCTGTAATGGGTTGCTTTCAGGAGGAGTAAAATGTGAACTATGTAACTGAGAGAGAAAACTGGAGGCCAGGCAGCAGATCAGAGTGCCAAGCAAATGGCAGAAGAGCTGGATGAGCTCACGGGTTTGGACAGATGAAGATATGAGCAGCAAGAACAAAGGACAATTGTGGAAAGAATGGCATGAGAACTTGCAAGCAAGCTGCAGGCCCAGAAGGGTGCTGAATCCATTTCAGAGAAATACCCAAAGTGGGAGTCCTGGGATGAGGCTAAATCAGAGCTGAGAGAGATGTCCGAGTGACAACGATGGTGATCACTTATGTCAGACACCAAGCACACAAGGGACTGGATCCCCAGAGCAAGTCAGCACTTCAGAGATGATGTCACCCACTTAGTAGATGATGTCCCCCAGCCCTGACCACAGGGCGTGGCAGAATTCCTGCCCCTTATGCATCACCTTGCTCACAGCGACACATTAGAAAACTGCGGGGATTGTAGAACCTGCTGTACAAGGATCCCAGTCCTTTTATCTCATTCTTTGTGGTACTACGGGTACCAGGGGTACACCAACACTAAGCCCTTTCAATTTTAGTTAGAGACAAAATATCTCTAGCCCTTTCAATTTTAGTTAGAGACAAAATATCTCTAGCCCTTTCAATTTTAGTTAGAGACAAAGTATCTCTAGCCCTTTCAATTTTAGTTAGAGACAAAATCTTGCTAAGTTGTCCAGGGCAACCTCAAACTTGCAATCCTGCTGCCTCAGCTTCCTGAGGGGTGCACCACCACGTCCAGCCTGCTACTTTCTTTGGGGAAAATTCATATGTACCATAAACTTTCTTGGCCATTAAGACTACAAATAAGAATACAATATGGCCACTGAGTTCAAATAATCTAAAATACAATGAGAGAAACAGGTGTGTAAATGATACTAGAAGATAATAACTAACTTCTATGAAGAAATATACACAACTATGGCGTGGAGCTTTTGGATTAAAAAAAAAAAAGGAAGCATCCTGTAGAACAAAAGAGGAAAAGCATCAGAGAGAAATCAGAATTTGTCAAGGACTTGAAAACAAAAATAAATTCAATAATTAGAACCTGGAGGCAGAACATTTTGTATGGGAGGGGGGCACACAGATACCTGCAGAGATTCATTTGCACCTGCGAGTGTCATGACTGACTGAAGGAGCTAGCGCTGCCTGTGCGGTGAACCCAAACACCTACACATGCGCCATGCAAAAGGCAGACTGAGCGTCGTACTCACTTTGGAATATTACCATGCTAACGTGTTCAACCTCTTTGGCCAACTGGAGTCAGACCCTACCTGAACCTGCACTGCCTGCCACAAAATTTTGCCTCTTTTGGCCAAACACAAATGGCTTGTGGTTCCTCCTGATCGTAATGCATTCTGCTTCCCTGGATGGAGTAAATTAACTTTTGTTGTCCTCCCTGCTTCCACTGCAGCTATCTTCTCTGTTTCAAGGGAGGGACCACAACTGACCCAGTTTCATGGTTTTCACTCTAACATTTTATCTCCTTCAGCAGCACAAATCTGTGCAAAACCCTGAACTAAGACATTATCATCCTCTTGAATCATTTTTTTCCATGTACTCTTTCAGGTGATCTACTTTACCATCTCTTCTTTATTTCAGTTTGACTATTTGCTATGGTACATGAAATTTTAAATCTTAGATCCTGGGTGCCAGATGTCTGGGAGCTTGTCTTTTGTTTTACATTTTTCATGCTTCCGTACACTTGTGCTCAAGGTGATACAAAAATACCCATGATCATCCCTTCCTCCCCAAAAGGAAATGAGGCCCGGCAAATTCCTTTTCTGTAAATAGACTCAACAGACATTGTTACCAAGCCCACAGACTTGGTATTGATGTCAATACCTCAGTAGATGGCACGCATGATGGCCAAGAAGAGATAAAAGCAGGCCTGCCGCTCTAGCCAGCAGTGTTATTTCTAGAAACTGTTGTTTGCAGAGAAAGAGCTTTACAGGAAGATCAAAATAAAAAAGGTCATACACTGGTACAGAAAAATAAAGCAGACAGATCTTAAATTATGATTCCAGGAAAGGACTTATGAATTTGCAGCCTACAATTGAAGGTACTAAAACCAAGCATCGCAGAAATGCTTCATTTCTCTAAACGTCACAGTTCTTCACATGGCTGAGTGGCTGCAGAAAGCCCATTATTTCTATGTTGGAGCTGCTTCTTTTGCAGCTTTCCAAGAGGCTCATAGTACTGTCGTGCCTCTATAATCACAAACTAAAATTATTAGATGCAAAATTAGTTTCTTTGAACTACCCGATCAAGGAACCAAGAAAGAGTCCCACGGTGCAAGAGATATGAGGATTTTCTAATTAAACAGCCTTTTAAATTGAGGCCAAGATTATTTTCAGAAAGGGAAGAGTTTAAGGTAATGACTTAGTGTAGGTAACCCATAAATAGCACTCATTAATAAAGCACACATACAATCCTTTGCAAATGTTTCCTTTGATGTACTAAAACTCAGTCACCACATATATAAGCAGTGACAGAAGATAGAATGGAAACGTCTGTCATCTGATGAGCAGGTCAGTGTGTGAAACCCTGTCACAGCAAACAACTACTCTCCTCCCCGTCCTGCAGGTCCTAAGGCGACAAACTCAACTTATTTAGGATGCTAAGCCAGGATTTTTGACATGCGAGGACCCTCAGTGGGAGTGTTATTTTTGACCAGGACAGACACCGACTCCACATCAATAAAATTAGACCAACTGCACCAACCATACCCACCTTGCAGCAGGCAGGCTGGCCCCCGTGCAGGCCCGCCAAGCACACACTTGTTTTGGTGCTGCCCTAGGATCCAGTCCCAGGACTAGGCAGCACAGGTGCTGCTCTTAAAGGACCTCAAAATCAGTCCCAGTTTTCCATCCACAAAGAAAGACACATGCACTCTCAAACCTATGTGGGCCATTGGCCATGAAGCCTGTCTGTGGCTGGCACCTGGCTCCCATTTACAGATCTGCTGCTTTTTATTCCTTTCCTGAACCAAAAAGAGCTTACTGCTGTCACTCACAATCTAGCTACACTAAAGTCATTGTTTAAAAAAAAAAAAAAATGGACAGCTCCAAGTAGAAGGATATCACTGAGAATGGGTTATTTTTGGAGGAAAAAGCTTTTGTCTGCCACTTAGAGGAAACAGAAGTCTCCTCACTGCATCCTGAGTGAGGATTTATTAGGAATATTGCTGACAGACTTTTTCAGACTGAATTTGTAATTTGATTGATACAAGCTATTGCTACCATGTGCAAGGCTGAAAATCCTTGAGAAAGGCCACTTCTTTTTAACACTTTCAGTAAAAAGAATAATCCCTTTCATTTTTATCTTTAACCATTTTAAAGAGCTTCTGCATTCTTTATCTTTTGTTCTCTGCAATACTGTAAGGGGAAGGAGTATTTTTATTCTACCAAGAGAGGATACGGTCTCAGAAAAGCCAAGGACCTGCGTCACGTCCCAGCTGGCCAGCAAGCTCGCTGTTCACCGCGTTCATCCTTACACAACCCAGTGCCTGACCGTGACTAGATGGATGAACAAAAGTTAACAAACAATAGCTCAGGGCTTAAAAGCAAGACACCAGAAACGACCGGTAAGTCAACTAGGCAGTCACAGAACCAATGCATATTTACGGTATAAATGTGGAGGATGTGCACAGTTGGATCTAAAATGCCCCCAAGCCCTGTGTTAGAGGTTTAACCCCCAGCGTGGCCCGACTGGAAGGCTACGAAACCTTGAGCGGCAGGGCCCTGTGAGAGGTCAGCTACTGAGGACGTGTGCCCGTGCGCTCAGGGGCGGTGGGACCCTGGTGTTCTCCTCTTTCATGTCCCAGCTGCCCTCAAGTGAACCCCCACATTCCCAGGCACTTGGTGCTTCCTCACCTCTGGCCCCAAAACTAGAGGTGAAGCCTCTGAAACAGACAAAAAGCATCTTTCCTCTTCATCGACTGATTGCCTCCGGTATCCTGTTACAGTGACAGAAAGCTAGCACAGCGTGGCCTTTCTGTGGTTGAAATGTTGAGATGCTTCTGTGCTGACTGGCAAGCAACCATTACCCCACGCCCTGCAGTGGCCCCGCAAGGTTCAGCCTCCTTAGACCCTTCCCGAGGACCCCTGGCGCCTTCTCACAACCAGCAGCTGCAAAGCCAGTACCTGCCAAAGCAGCAGCGGTCCCGGCACTGCTGGCTCCACTTTGGCAGGCACCAGCGCTGCCTGGGTGGCCTCCTGTGGCCGGGGGTCCAGTGGTTTGGATACCCCTGCATGTGCATTTCTGTACAGACCGAAATGGTCGCTCATTGCGGTAATCCTGAGTCATCAAGAAGAGGCTGATGGTACTATTCAGAATCCTCTGGTGAAGAAAGGAAAGGTACATTCGCTTTACAAAGTGTTCTCCAGATGACTGAGAGAAACAGCAACAAGGTTCAGCATTTGGAGAGATAAGGTTTAGTTGTCTGGGTAATCACTTGTGTAGAACACTGCCTTCCTCAGAAGAGCCAAGAAGTTAGGATCTTACTAGGCACCAGTGATTCTCAAGAGTGGTCACAAACCAGCAGCAGCACCCGGCCACCTGGTAGGAATGAATATTGCCAGTCCCCCCAGACCTGAATCAGAGCCCTGGGTGGTGGTGGGGGTGGGGGTACCAGGCCTCTCACTGAACGATCCTCCAAGTGACCTGCTGCCTGCTTCAGCCTGAGGCGCCCTTCTGCGCAGCAGCGAGCCCAGGCTGGGCACCGCATCCCATCCCTGGGGAGCTGGCTAAGCATGCAGATTAGATACGTCAGTCCCAACTGCGAAGACAGTGTCCCTGCCAGTCTGCACCCCAATGTGTTATAGTCACTGTGGGAAGCTACAGCAAACTTTTCAACAGATACAAAGTAATAACAGTAATAATATCTGTCTACCTATCTACCCACATACCCACCTACTTGCCCATCTGGCGGCAGGATTACAGTATCTGTCACCCACCTTGTTTCTTTTCAGACCAGTGACTTTAGTTAAGTAGCCAGCACTACTTTCTCTTGAGTTTTTCTTGGTCATCCTTTCCCCAGGAAGAACAGTCACTCTCCTCTTCCCTGTTACTTCTCAATTTTATCCATAGCCTTTGCAAGAATACACCACATTTTATTGGAAAGAGTTTTATAAACATTTCCTCCCTTCTGAGTTCCTCAAATTCAGAGAGCAAGTGTCATTTAAATGTATATCTCCAGGAGTTTTAGCAGAGGGTATTCAGCCAATAATGTCCCCAGCCCAGCACTAGGGTCATAACAGTGAGGCAAAGGCTACATGGTCTGCTTTTGTGCACCTGGTGGCCTATAGTAGTGACAATCAGGTAACTGTACACATGAAAGTGTAATAAAGATTTATAAAGGGAAATTCCAGAAGGTTATGAGAAAGATTCTTGATTAAAAAAAAAATGTGCCCAGTGGTGGGATACAAGTTGCTAGTCCTAAGGTGTGAGCAAGCACTGAATCAATGTGGGTGAGGACCAGACACCCCAATGTCTGATGAGGAATTTGCAATCTATTAGTGGAGTGAACAGGTGAAAACAGATCTTCACAGAGGCTGGTTCTTGTAGGACTCAATATAAAATATCAGGATACAGGTGATTTGGGTGACTTGAGTGCGTTTCCATAAGATCTTGTAAGAAAGAAGTCTTTTTCTGATTGCCGCAGGACATATTCCTGCATGGTGCTGGAGGCCAGCTTTTCCTCTTCCGTACTTTTAGTTCTGAAGGGTACGTGAAGAGTGTGTAGGCAACGCAGCACCCTGAGATAAGGCTGGCGCCGTACTCATCGCCCTAGGACTAGGTGTTACGAAGCCCTTTGCCAGAAGTTCCTACCGTCCCCAAGCATAAAACCCAGGGTAAGCATACTTCCAGGTCCCTTGGCTACAACACAAGCGGGCTCTGTGTAGCCAAGCCTTGGTAGATCCTGGGCAGCTTTTCTGAGTGGCTGGGGCACTGGCTTACCCCTGGTCCAGGTTCTCTTGTCTCTCGCTGCCCCGCTATGAAGAGTAAAGATGCTGTGCTTCACTGCATCGCGTGTTCCGTCTCAAGAGACCGATGCGCGTGGATAGATACCGGGGCACGACGTTGCCAGAGCTACTGCATCTTCCCTTGGGATTGGCACTGGTGCACTATGAACCTACTTCAAAGTCTCCTGGCCTGGAAATGCAGACTTGATAAAGGCAGGTTTTCACCTATAGTATAGAGTCAGTGCTCAAACCACCGAATTTTCAGTCCCAAAGTGGAGTTCAGAGTAAAGATTGGGAGCATGAACATAGCAATGCATCCAAGAGCACCTGCGTGGCTGAAGGTCACGTAGGGCCAAGGGCAAATTAGCCGAGTATCTAGAGGCAGAAGCCACAAAGCCAGAGGTAAGCATGGCAAGCAGAGCACCCAGGCCTTTTTCTAAAATACAGGACCACTCAGGCCCAAGGGAAGGTCTCTGGCTTCGGTGACTGTTTGGAGCGGACTCATCCGCAGCCTGCTGAGGGGTAGCCACAAGGATGCCTAGTACACGGGAAGAAAAACACTTTTTCTTGATCCTTCTAGATCCAACAGCTGGGGGCCCTGCCAATAAAACTGGCAGAAGGGGCCAGGGATTTAGCTCAATGGCACAAGTGCGTGCCTGGCAAGTGCAAGGTTGTGAGTTTGATCCCTGGTACCAAAAAAAAAAGTATACAGGTCTTTATTTACAACTATTTGGTACCAGGGATATAACTCAGTGGCATAAGTGCCTGCCTGAGAAGCACAAGGTCCTGAGTTCCATTCCCGGCACTTTGTATATGACATGGAGGTTTTCATATATAGACAAAAGAGAAGGCGGAAGAGGGGAAGGGAGGCCCAAAAACACGCACAATTCAGGGAACTTATACACCATTTCAATACAAGGATACATTGCAGAGTTTCAACATGAGAAAGGGAAATGAGGGTTTCTGGGGCAGCAGATGGCAGGAAGGAAATTATATGAGGGAACCAACAAAAGATAAAGATTGTCTAATAAGATTTGTCATCAGATTCCCTCAGTGCTCTGGGCTGATCAGAGTTCACGGCTGTCTCCTCTTCCCCGCTCAAGAGAGAGACAACTATACAAATGGGGCTCTGTCCTGCTTATGGCCAGATACGGGAAAGCACAGAGCTCTCATTCTGTGTTACCTCCAGCTTGAAACAGTCCTTTTGTCGACAGGCATATTTAGACTGGCCTGTTTGGTCTCCATTACAGGCCTCACAGGCCTAGAGCTGACCTACAGCCTCAATCTGCTGGCAATCGGTCTTTCTTTTCTTCCTCGTTTGATTTTTATTTTCTATTGTAAAACAAAATTAGATCGTAAAAGCTACAAAAAGCAGGTGCATGGCTTGCTGGACGATCCTAAGGCAGCACGCTTGCCGCTGCCTGTCAGAGTCCGAGCTCACACACCACCACTGCCCCTACTGAGTTCTCCGCCTCTACACTGCTCCCACCTCCTCCTCCGCCCAACGGCAGCCAGAATAGCAGACATCTGTCTAATCACACTTGGGAGGACAAGACTAGCCACAAAGCCGGACCCTGCAGCCCAGAAAGGAGACCTAGAAAATGGGAAATATCCATCAGAATCCTTGCCGCCTAGTCAG
>RJWM01005740.1:0-89498 GCA_004363535.1 Dasyprocta punctata
ATATGCATTTGCTTACATATATATGTCAACATTTTCTTTTACTTAATTAATATCATTATAATTATATATAATTTTTTTAGCAGTGGTCTTACAATTTAATGTATAGAATGTTTAGTGGGACTACATCTAAAATGTGGATACAGTTACTGTTAAGACTGTACATTTTGGGGGAATTGGATAAGTTCTTTTTTCTTTTGCTTTATTTGTAATATATTTTTATTAGTGTCTATTAATTTGATAGTATATCGAGTATCAGTGTGGTATCTTCATACCTGAATATATTTTTATTATATCCATCTTCTTATTTATACATTCTTACCCTTATTTACTGCTTTCTAAATCTTCCTTCTATTTTCCTGACATCTACTTTAGAATTTCCATGTGATATTTACCATAGTATGGTTTATTTCACCTAAAATAATAATTTCTAATTCCATCTATTTTTATGAAGATGACAAAAGTTTGTTCTTCATGGCTAATACTACATTATATATATCAAATTCAATAACTGATAGTAATACTAAATTATCTTTAAATATCACATTTTCTTTATCCATTCATAGGTTGGTGAATACTAAAGTTGGCTTCATGTTTTATCTATTGTGAATTGTGCCACAATAAACATGAGTATACAGGTACCCTTATAGCGCACTGACTTTAAAATTTCTTCAGGTATATATGTACCAACGAGTTTTGCCTGACATTTGAGTCCTCATAGGAAAGGAATATCCACATAAAGAGGAAATTCTCTGTATGTATTTTGCTAACATGGTTAGTAAGTAGATATAATCAGGCAGAAACATAATTGAACAAAAAACATGATCTAGTGGTAATCAACCATGGAAAACTCAAAAAATCTTTTATGTTTAGATTCTTTTATATGCTCTGTGCCTTTGGAAATGAGGCTATTTTTTTCCTTTCATATAGGGAGAATCCCTTTGAAATGAAGAACTTATGACCTAATTCCAACAAAGGTTAGCTAAATTTCGTGGCCCCGTCTTGTGGGGGAGGAAGGATAAGAAGAGTTTTGCTTGTTAAGGCCTACTTTAAAACAGAAAGAGCAGGAGAAGGTCAGGGAACTCTCCTGGCATCCGCAGTTCTCTCAATTTGCTTTGGCTTAAAATAATATGCTGACTTGCCATGTTTAAGATTTTATGTCCTGAGTCCAAGCACTACTAATACTACTGTAATCCTTTTTAAATTCATCTGAATAATCATAAAAAAATCAGGCAGTTCTTGAATTTATGGGCTCAAAAATTACATTTTTGGCATGCATTTAAATTTATGTTATGTTAAAAATTACATGCAAATATAAAAATGTGTGATAACATATAATTTTAAATATTCTCCTGGGGTACTTAAGACAGAAAAATGTTAGCGATAGCTGCTTTTCAGCACTATATATTGATTTTTTCTCACTCAGGAAAAAACAAATAGAATTAATGGTCAGGGATTATATTCTATTCTGCATTAGCAAAATCTCTTAATTGAAATAAGGAAACAAAATAAATAACAGATTCAAATACCCATTTTTTTAGTCACCATTTGATTTAAAAGAGTATGTGTTTGGTTGTATTTTTTGGTAAAATAAAAGAAGTTTTAGTTGGAAATATCCATGCATATAAAATTACTGCCTTTAATAAATGAGTAGACGTGATGGGCAAATTGTCAAAGGCTTCAGCAGAGAATTAAACTCCTTAGTGGATCCTTCCTCATGATACCGAGCAGAGTTCCTGGCTTGGGTCTTTCATTTGCATGAGCTAGGAAACATTGCTTCAGAGATGTTTCAGCTGTCAGCAGTCTCTAGTGTTGTAGATTTTGTTCCTATGCTTGTTTGATTTATTTTGAAATGCTTGAAATATATAAAACATGCAAAGAACAATGTAATAAATTCCCATGTGCCTGACACCCAGATTTAGGAAATGTTAACATTGGGTTCTATTTACAGCTTATTTTTGCAGTAATAAAAATTGTACTGATGCAACTTAGAACTTTTTTGTCTCCCTGTCCAAACATTTCCTTCGTATTTTCCCCAGATAGAATTGGTGTAATATACTTTTAATCCATATGTACTTATGTATGTACATATAAAATACAGATAATTTGTATACTTTTAGGTTTTGCATAGATTAAATCATACTATGCTCCCTTTTTACCTCATTTTCCCTTCAATAATAGGAATTCAACAAAAGTGTTAGAATAGATGTAGCTTCAGTTAGTTTATTTTATCTCCTAAGTATCATTTTATTTATGAATTGATAAAACAAAACTGTTTTTCTCTTTTCCTTTATAAATATTTAAGTTTTAACATTCCTGTCATTTTAATTACTTTTTTATTCGTTTTTGTATTACAAATAATGTGTAAGCGATACCACTGTCAAATAAAAATAAACCAGAGATAGAAATGAGGAGTCTTTTTCAGAATAAACATTATGGCAACAGGGAAAACACTCCAATTTAAGAAATCTGTAAATGTATCAGAATAAGGTGGAAAAAGTTATCATTTTTAGAGTAAAATACAATCAGGATTATGTCAGAGAAAACCGGACACTCATGAGAAATGCCCAGGAGGATCTCACAAAATACCTGTTTCACAAAGCAAAGAGTAGGAAATGGCAATTGTGAGTGCTTGGTTAGTTTGCTCCATGGTTTAAGAGACAAAATCTGCCTTTCAGCATTATTATTGATGGAATAAGTATCATTATGAGGTGCAGGATGATTGCTGTAGCATTCAATTGTAGGTGCTTTATCCCATTCTCATGACCCAGAAGGACTTTCTTTACTAATGTATTGTGCAAACTTTCAGACCGACAAAGTTTGTAAGATTATAATGACCAGCCACTTAAAAAGATGTGTATCTATGAATAAGGTAAAAAGTTGAACACATAATTAAAGCCAAGATCTGAGGCTGAAAGGGAGCGAGTTCTAATTTCCAGATGTTGGGACTGTCGCAGCTTTATTGGAATAGTAGAATGAGGATAGAACTGGCAACCTGATGAAGTTTTCAGTTTGCAGTCTGAATATTTTTGACAATTCTATGCACATCAGAGAAGATTCTGTAAAAATATACATCCAATTTCTTAAATGAGTATTCAAGTTTCCCCTTAGGGATCCTGGATCATGTGCTCAACAGCTATTCCACATTGAACTAGCTAGGGTTTCTATACTTTTTAGTAATGTTAGCAGTGGGGTAAGATTAAAGAGAGTCATGGATATTTCTTGCATAATGGTACAGAAGTTACAGGAGTTCCAATGGATTCTGCGTGGCTTACACTAAAGCAGTTGCCAGAACTGTGTCCAGATTGTGCAAGTAGTACCAGACAAGTTTTTCAGACTGTTCCCATTATCTTGGCTTTTTATTCTAAGAGGTTTTGAAAACCTGGTGAGAGAGAAAGCTCAACGACCCCTCTGGGACTGGGATTTTTGTGCCCAAATTTATTACTGCAGCATGTTATTATCGAACTTGTAGCTCATCTAACGCCTTCAAAAACTTGAATCTGAGGTAATGGAGCTTAAGAAAGAAAAGAAAGAAGTCTGTTTAAAGATTTGAAAAGGGTTAATTAGATTAGTCAGATAAAAGAACCCAGTTCAAGTAACAGACAGGGACAAACAGGTATGGCTGTCACCAATATGATATGCCTCATCTCCAGGGCCCATGAAAATGAGTGTTCCATGTATTTGCATCTTGGAATTCATATGAATATTTGATAGAGATGTTGTTTCATTCAAATGAGAACAAGCAAGTGATCCCATTGTTGTATATAGAAGAGACAAACCCAAGCTTTCTATTACTGTGACAGACTGTCTAAGAAAGTAATTTGAAAAGGAAGAAGTTTTGTTTTAGCTCACTGTTTCAGAGGTTTTAGTTCCAAGGTCATCAGGTTCCAGATTTTTACCTAAGGCAGCAAAGGCATGTGATAGAGGAGGCTTCTCAACTCTTGGCATCCAGGAAGGAGGGAAAAAGAGAGGCAGGAGGGCAGGGAGGAAGAAAAAGCAAGGGGGGGAGAGGGAGCCAGAGAGGGAGAGGGAGAGGGAGAGGGAGAGAGGGAGAAGAAAAGAGACACAGAACAGAAGAATGTGTTAGTGGGCTACTACTTTGCCCCATTTGGCCATCTGGCCCCACCCTATTGGGTGGTACTGCCCTCATTCAGGGTTGGTGCCCTCATCAGTTTGAGGATTAAACAACACAGGAAAATTTACACTTACTTGATTCGTATGACAAAGCTAAAAATGCACGTCCTTGTCTCTTACAGAAATAGTGTAGGTATTTGTAGTGATGCTAAAGCAGATATGATTGCAAATACTTAGGTCGATGAAATGGACCTTAGTTATGTTACTGTAGAAACACAATTCATATTTTTTTTTAAATATTCAGTTTGAAGGAGCTTCGATTTAAGACTAAAGTAAAAAAAAAAAAAAAAAAAGAGGGACACCCTAGGGACAATTGAAAGGATGTCAGTGAATCTGAGACTGGTTTAGGATTTAGGGGGAAAAAAAGAGACTAAAAAATATCCTCTTATGTGGCAATCAAAAGTAAGTAAAAGTGTGAGATTGTGCTATAAATTAAGTGAAAGAATGTTGTGAATTCTGGGGTCCTTTCAAGGATGGAAGAATTACTGAGGGAAAAACAGCCCATATGAATGGGAGGATAGAGGAGGAAAATAGAAATCCTGAGGCTGAGAAGTAGCTCCCAGGCTGTCAGATTCCTGCATCTTAGGCAGAAGCCTACCACACTGTGTTGCTATCAGTATACTTAAAATGATCTACTTCATGACTCTGTCTGGTTTTACTCCTGCTTCTGTGAATTCTCTGATGTCCTCAATGTAAGTACCCTTGGTTGGAGTGAACTTCTACTCAGGGTAGCATTTATAACTTTTTGGTTGGGAAGCATGAATCCAATGTTCACCTCTTGTAATTTGGCAACAATGCTAGTAGTTTAAAAAATGATATAATTATCCTTCTTAAGGGCTTCAAGCTCTTAGGTGATGTCATCTCCTGGCAACTAAATCTACAGTTTGAAGGTTACAGAGTTGTTGGGATAGAAGAACTTGAGGTAAAGCAACTGTAAATTCTTCAGGACAAATATAGTTATAATTAATAAGTTTCTTGAAATGTATCATAGCATCTGAATTGACCAGGACAGAGTCTTCAGGAGCCCACACAAATAAAAATAATTAGTCGCTGTGCACATCAGGAGAGAACTGAAAGAAAACCAAAGAAAAATCACAGATCATAGGAGAGGAGATTAAGATTTCACCAATTTTCACTATCATTTCAGATGAATGCAAATATATGAAAAGTATCATTGGAAAGATAAGTAAGAAATGATTGGATCTGTAGGATGAATTTCCAGTGAAAATGGCTTCTTGGTCATTTAATAGGGCCAATAGAATTCCCTACGTGGAGAATACTAATTTTAACAAAAGGTTAGCATTAATAGTGGCAGTGGCCCTTTCACACATCTGCCATGACAAAATACCCTAACCAAGTGTCTTATAAGCAAAAAAAAAAATTCTTTACACTTCTGGAGACTGTGGAGTCCAAGACCAAGTCTTAGGAAGATTCTGTGTCTGCTAAAGACCAGCTCCCCAGTTCATAGTGATACCTTCTTGCTGTGTTCTCAGGTGGTGGAAGGTATGAAACAGATGGTGTGACTGTTTCATAAGGACGCTAAACTTATTCATGAAGACTTCACCCACATAGCCTAGTCACTTCTCCAAAGTCTGAATTTCCTAACAGCACCACTAGAAGAGCAAAGTAAGTCAGAGAGTGGAGGGAAACACAAGGTAAGTGAGAATAAAGTTGTAGGAACCACTGGGATAAGATTGGAGAAGTTGAAACAAAAAGAAATGAACAATGTTGAAGACAAAGATAACTAGAGTAGAGGGTAAAAGATGCAGTAGCACTGACAAACATAGTCTTTAAAAGATTGAGCAGCACTAAGGCACACTGAGAATGTCAAAGCGTTGCCTGAGACTTGATTATAAATAAAGCAAGCAGACCATCCCATAGGGAATAGTCTAGACTGTTAAGATTTGAGAGTTTGTCCAAAGCGAAACTGATTCAAGTAGGTCCTAAAAGTCCTAAAGTGGCCATTGCAATTCTGAGCTATCCTTCCTAAAACTTTGCCATGGCCGGGAATATAGCTCAGTGGCACATCACCTGCCCAGCTAGTGCTAGATCTGAGTTCGATTCCCTGTACAAAAGACAAAACAATAACAACAACAACAACAACAACAACAACAACAAAACACCTTGCCATTTTGGACGGCATTAGCCTAGTACCATGGCACTGAAGCACCTAGTCAGCCAGAGGTAATCATCTTTCAGACTCAGTGGGTTCAGAATTGCCCACAGGAGAAGCATAATTAAATAGAGAAAGAATCAATATAATAACAAATAAGTTCAGTCCACAGTGTTCAATCTACAGAGCCCAAGGGAACCCTCCCACAATCTTGGTTGAGGAGCAGAGAAACTTGTTCAGTGAAACTTCTGGAAAAGAATTATGAAAAGCAAGGGGTCTCAAAACAAACTGTGAATTTCCCATTGGCAAATTATGAGTTGTTAATCCCCACTCAAAGATCCAAGAAGACTTCCATTGAGGAAGATTCTCTTTGATCAGAAAAAAGCAAGCGATTTTCCTACTCAACAAAGTATCAGGCTTGTTTCCACACTTAAAGAACTAAGGACCATCCAAGAGGATTTTCCTGCAAAAGGCTCAGGACAGACTGTCGAAATAGAAAAGAATCAGGAAGAACTCATTTTAATAGAATTAAAGCAACTCCCTTTTATATTCTATAGACAAATGTTAGATCATTTGTTTAAAAATCATGACTCCCCACCATGTTTTCCAATTTCTCCAGCCAGGCAGGACACAAAGTGTTTAAGAAGGAAGCATGGAACACCTTGGTACAACCGGTGGTCAGCACACTGTCATCTGAGTGATGGCTCCAGAAGTTGTCAAATAAAAGTAAATCCAGACTTAGAGAGGTTTTCATTCACAAGAAAAACTATTTCAACAAGGAGAAGAGTCTAATCTCACAAATCTGAAAACATTTCAAAGCAAGCAGTAAGAGTTATTTTGTTTTTCTTTTCATTTAAAGGACAAGGAGGAATAAACAGAGATAAGCATTATCTTTTAAAAGCATGTTGGAAATACTCAGTAGGGTCAGACAAAAAGAGGTTTTTCTGTAGTCATCTGATTTTCAGAAGAAACTGACAGTGGTATTGGGAGCATTCTACTTTCTTAATGTTGTTTAGGATCCAAGCAACCCAAGTTCAGAAGCCATAAAAAGGAGGGAAGGCTGCCCAAAGTTTGATCACAAAAGAGCAAAAAATAACAAGGGGTCATGGTGAACACTTGGTCATCTCTAAATATTTATCCTTGTGTTTGTGTGCAAGGATGTCTGAAGAGCAAAGGTCAGAGAACATGTCTCATCAAAGGAAGGACAATAAATAATTTAGGCTCCCAGCCATATGGTCTCTGTCACACTCATTAACTCTACCATTTTAGCTTTGGTGCAGCCGTGCCTCACAAAAATGAATGTGCTGGTTCTAAAATATCACTTCATAAAACCAGTGCCTGGCTGTATGGATCCTGTGGGTCATAGTTTTCCAGCCTTTGTTATATAATATCTGTTAGGAACTAAATTTCCTGAAATATGAGAAATAACACAAATTAATTTTGCTTAACTCCCTAAAAACAATAATCTGTTTTTCATTGGGAAAAAAATTAGCCACAGTTATCTTCAAGGGTGCTTGAGAACTATAAATGCTTAATAAGGTATACCATCTGCAAATAAATTCTTGTGATGTAAAAATACAACTATTTCCTCATTTAAGTATTTTTGTTTTTCCTTATTTAGCATATATTTGATGGGAAGTATAAAAATGCAAGTTCAGAATATGAGACATGACACAAGCTTTATAACAATTTGCATTTATTTGACTTGTTTGTAGACTTTATGTAGAAACATAAATTATTTCTAAAATCTGTTTTTTTCTGATATGGAGTACACAGAACCTTCACACTGAACTTCATTTTCAGCCTATCCTTTAAGATTTTAAGTGTCCCGCATTTTTACTGCTTTGAATTTTGAGAAAAGGTGCTGTTAAATTGCTAAGACTGGATTGGAATTTAAGCTCTCAGTCTTCTATGGTGTTGGAATTATAGGCATTCACTACCATGCTTGGATAAAATCATTTTATTTTATTTCATTTTATTTCAACATTTCATATGTATCCTGAGAAAACTTTAGGTGATTTAATGATTTGGATAAAAAGATTCACCTTCCCCAATTGTGGCAATAAAAGACGAGTAAGACTATCACATAAAGATTTTTCAAATACTAAGGATTTTGTGTGAAATGTTTGAACTAGAGGGTAAGCATTTATAAATTGCTTCTCAAATATATTTCCAATGTGAAGACATTTAGGACCTCTGTGCAATCAGAATTCAGAGTGTAAAAATGGCAATATAAGACTGTTTTCCTCAGTAAGAATAAAGCTGATTGAGATTTCACTGATTATTTTTCTAACGCCCTCACCTTTGCTCGTTTTCAGATATTTGTGTGGAAATAATTTATCCTTTGGTTATGAAAGTCCTACATTCTTAACTGGTTTAGCTACTTATTTGTATGCTGGTCAACATCAGAGTGAAAGAGATCCCTCTTGAGCCCTCTTCTATTCTTTAAAGACCAGTCTAATCTTTACACACATTTCTTGATCTGCTTTATCATCCTACTATGGAGAAGATGAATTGGATGATTTCTAAAAGTTAAACATTCTGCTAGATCTAAAAGAACACACTAATATAATGCTATATTGTTCAATCTTGTGTTCTTTTTATGTTCTTTTATTCTTTGGAGAATTTTTTTTTAAATTTCAGACTATCATGTATTACTATTTTTAAGAAGTTTAGTGTTCAGAATTTATATGTCAGTAGTTGAGGAGCGTTTTTTTTTGGACAAATTAAAAGATGATTCAATGATATGAGCATTTCACAAACTCACTGAAGAAAAAATTAGGGAAACAACACCTTTCACAATAGCATCAAGAAAGATAGAGGACATAACTCAGCAGCACAGCACCTACCTGGCAAGATCAAGGTCATGAGATCGATTCTTGGTACCAAAAATAAAAATAAAAAAAGTAAAAGAACTTTATATTGAACAATACAGTACTTTGAAAAAGGAAATTATAGAGGACATCAGAAAATGGAAAGGTATTACTTATCCTTGGATAGGCAGAGCCAATACAGTGAAAATGGCCATACTTCCAAAACTGTTATACAGATTTAATGCAGTCCCAATCAAAATGCCAATAATATACCTCACATAACAAAAGAAAATTATCCCCAAATTTATTTGGAATCAGAAGAAACTTAGAATAGTAAAAGAAATTCTGGGCAACAAAAGCAAGGCAGTGGACATCTCAATCCCTGGCTTGAAATTATACTATAAAGCTACTATGATAAAAGCAGCATGGTACAGGCAAAAACAGAACAAATGATCAGTGAAACAGAAGAGAAGATGCAGAGATAACTCCAAGCACACTTACCTACCTTATCTTTGATGAAAGTGTGAAACAGTCACTGAAAGAAAGATAGCCTCTTTACTAAATGATGCTGGAAAAACTAGGCTAGAACTAGGCCTATATATTTCACCATGAACTAAACAAAAATGAAAATGGATCAAAGATCTGAATATTAAAACAGAAACAATAATCTGCTAAAAAATAAAATAGGTAAAACCCTTGAAGACATAGATGTAACTGAAGTGTTTATGAATAAATATCTGATTGCACAGGAAATACTGCAAAGAATCAACACTGGAATCTCATCATATTAAAAGCCTTTGCACAGCAAAAAAAAAAATCATCAACAGAGTGACGAGACAATCTGTCATGGAAAAAGAATGTTTGCCAGTTATTTCTTAGACAAAAGACTAACATTTACAATACATAAAGAATTAAGAAAATCAGAATCCCCAAATTTAAAGACCTAACCCAGAAATGAGCATCTGAAATTAATAGACACTTTTGAAATGAAGGAATAAAAATGGCAAATAAATATTTGAAAGAAATGTTCAGCATCATTGATCATTCAAGAAATGCAAATTTAAATTGCACTGGGATTTAATCCTACTCCAGAAAAAATGGCAGTCATCAAGAACTCAACCAAAACAAATTCTGGTGAGGCTATGAGGAAAAGGAACCCTTCTCTATTGTTGGGGGGAGTGTATACTGGTTCAAATACTGTGGAAATCAGTATGGAGATTCCTCAAAAAACTGAATCTATAAGTACCATTTGACCCACTTGTTCTTCTACTTGATACCTTCTCAAAAGAGAAGCATCATATCACAGTACTATATGCAACCTATGTTTTTAGCAGCGCAATTTGTAATATATAGCCCAGATGCTCATCATCAGATGACTGGATAAAGGAAATGTGGTTTTATTTATAAAATGTAGTACTATTCTGCCATAAAAAGTAAACTTGAGAGATTTTTAGGTAAATGGATGCATCTTGAGACTATACTTTTGAGTGAAATGAATTGGGAAAGCATATTCAAATGGCGCATTGTTTCTGTCATGTGAGAACCTGAAATTATACATAAGGGTCCAAAATGGATAATAGATATTGGGAAGCAGGAAGAAAATGTTCAGTTGGAAAGATGAAGAAGGAAGAGGGTAGAGAAAAAGGAAGGAATGGAAAAGAAGAATAAAAGAAAGAAAAAATGGAAACAAAGCTTTTACAAATAAGAAGAGGAAGAAGGGTTGAAAGGAGGGAAGGGGAATGGGAAAAAAAGAAAGAATCAAGATACTTTATGTACAGGTACTAATTCCCTATGATGAATGTGATTACTATGTATATCAAAAGTGTACTAATAACATTAATTTTGAAAATATCCTTAAGGAACATATCAATAGGTATTGGCAATTTGTTATGGAATTATAGGTACTTTTCAAAGTTACGGTTTTATAATCTTCAAGGTTTTTTTTTGTACAGTGTAATCTAAATTTATGTGATTTTTGTAATGTGAAATAAACAGTTTGTTTCAAAAAGTATGATGAGCATTTTTTTCTGTTTTCTTTTTGGTGGCAGAAAGTTTTGTCTTATGGTTATATTAGTAAACTCATGTCTTGCACTATTATTAAAAACAATCTGTAAACCAGGCATGGTGGTGCATACCTTTAATCCCAGCACTTGGGAGGCTGAGGTAGGAGGAGCATCGTGGGTTCAAGGCCGGCTTGGGCTACAACATCAGTGCAAGGCCGGCCTAAACTACATAGCCTGACCATCTCAAAAAACTAGGGCTTGGAGTTTGGCTCAGTGGCTTAAGCACCTGCGTGGTAGGTATGAGGTTGTGAGTTTGATCCCTGGTGCCACAAAAACAAACAAACAAACAAAAATCTGTATCTAACAGGTACCAATCAATTATTTACATTATTATTTTAATTTAAAAACACCTAGGAAATACAACAAGGAAATAAGAGTTAGTTTTTATTTGGATTCTGCCGAGGCTGAAAAACTTTCTTTTAGCCATAGTCTGAACTGAAGATAAGTTAATGTAGAGCAGTAAGTTGCAAAACTTACTGTGTGTGTGTGCTCTTGATCTTTCTTAGTTGCCCAGTTTTCTGCAGCTTCTATAGAGGTTATGCTTAAGAAATGTTCTCTGTAACATTTCTGGAACTTCCTATTTCCATTATAGGTATACTTAAAAGGACTGCAAATAAATGAACTTTCAAACTACTACACTAAAAGAACAAAAGAAGTAATATTTCACTTAGATAACATCACCCAAAAGTTTTCCAAGCCATGTCTGCTCAGATCTCTTTTATTTTCTTATACTTAAGGAATAACATATCTAAAGTGAGTGGAAATAAATCTGCAGCATGCAATAAGCAAGTAGTTTGTTTTTCAAAATCTATTAATGTTCTGATATGTAGTAATTTTATAGTTACCCTAACTGGGATTACACAGTTCTATTTTATGAGTGATACACATCACTGAACTCATCCTTTTATTGTAAAATGTAGTTTTGAATGGTATTGTTTACAATTTTCAGAGCTTCTCTGATCCTTGAAATATGCAGTATTTTACTCAGTGTGAGTTATTTGAACTCATTTTTAAGTGTCACAAAGACTCATAATTGGTATAGGGTTTCTTTTGCCTCTTTCAGTCTATCCTACACATTTTTTCTTCACTAAGATACATTTAAAAATTGTTTGGGTAACACATTTCAATTTAAATTCTAGCTACTATTTTTCAATCTTTTCATATGTTCACTGTGTAATGTGTTTTTAGTTTCTGTTTCTTCTCTCCTATATTCAGATCATTTGTTGATCATAAAAATACTTTCCAATTTACACACATACCTCTACTTTTCAGAAACTATTTCATACTTCCTAGCTTTTGTATATACTGATATTTAAATAATGGAAATCTCTTAGATCTTCTCACTTGGTATACTATAATTTGATATAATATATATCAAAAACAATAGTTGTAGTCATCATATGTACATTGCCAATATAGAAAGATGTATTAGTTGTGTATTGTTATAGATGATTAGAATTAAACAATTTATGGAGAAATGTACAGTGTGTTGCAAATTATGTACCATAGAATATAGAGTTTATAAAGGTAAATTTAAATTTTAAAAGAAAAATATAGTATAAAAAGGGAAATATGCTTCTCATTTCTTTTGTGAAAGTTTATCTTTGAAAACTTGTAAATCTTCTTTTTTCTCAAATGTGCATCATTCATTTAAAAGCAAAACAAACTTAGCCAGGCTTAAAATCCAAGAATAACCTTTTCAGGTTCATGGGAACCAACTCTTTGAAATGTAATCTTCAAAATAGTAGCATCACTATCTCTCAGTTTCTTTAAAATTGTAGAAAACCAACTGTTACAGCTATATTCCTATGACCCTGCCAAGTCTCATGTAACCATGGCATGGATGCGGCTGAGTCTAGTGCTCATGATTGGTTTGTTGTCTAGCGCTGGGATTGACGATGTGAGTGCTGCACCCGCTCAGGGATGGAGCCAACATATAGTGTAAGGGTGGGAAGAAATCTTGAAAACCTGAAAACTTGCACCATCTTAGTTGTGAGGAAGTGAAGTTTCTTTCTGTCTTTACAATCTTTAGTGTGTTTCTTGCAGTGTGTATCACCTTTTAATCTAATATTTTTTAATAATAAACTTATTTTCTTTTTTGTATACCTTGTATAGGAGGTTTTGTTTATTTAGGGTGTCAGAAATTTATTTTACATATAATTTCCCAACTTTTAAGAACTGTAAAATATAGTGCATACATATCATTTTGCTAATATTATCTGAGAGAAGATATTTCTTATTATATTATACTACCTCTTTTTGATAATATATAGTATGAAAGAGATCCTTTGCACTAATTTTTTCTTTCTTCTTGCATGTAAGGGGATTATTTATATGTATTTCTGTGTAAATCCAAAGAGATAATGCCACATATATCAAATACTATGAATATTTTTATTATGGAAAATATGTAGCATTATTTTATTTTATAGCAGAATAGGGGTGCCAGCGTTGGCAGGATTCTTAGATTCAAGAGGAACAGCGTCCCTCCCTTACTGATGAAGGTAGAACAACCACTGAATACTTGCTTCTTCAACTGTACTAATGGACGAGATGACTAACCACTGGGCTTATTGCATTTCCATATAAGTTTTAGAACAAACACTAATTTCCATGCAATGGAAAGTCTGTAGAGATTTTTATTGGCTATAGGTCAGTCAGTGAGACTTGGCATCTTTATAACATTGACCCTTGCAACATAAGCATAATATAGTCTGCTTTATACAGGTGTTTTTAAATTTCCGATATAATGCTTTATATTTTTTTTGGGCAGAGTCTTCTCACAATGACTCAGTCAACTTATGTAAGAGCATTTGAACATTTTTGCTATTTTTATGGTTTCATTTTTAATATTCTATACAACTGAAGAGTTCTAAAAAGCCAAATGCTTACTTTTAGCAAAACTAAACACAAATTATACTGAGAAGTTTACTTTAAATCTCCTAATCCACAGCTGATGCCCAAATTTTATGTTGAAAATGTGTTTTTCATAGCTTGTCATTATCCCCTGGACATTTTCTTACTGTATTGTCACAGTCAGTCTATAATCAAACACAGACCTGTCTGCCTGACATCATCAAAGGAGGAAAACATGTACTATGGCTCTAAAATTTCCTGAAGAAAAAGAGGTAAAGGAACATCTAAATTTGATTTGGAGAAATTGACTTATTTTTAAGAAAAAAAGTAAGTGGAGCCTCTGTTGAATAGTTTCATTAATGATATACTTTATTTCCATTTCTAGAACTAATTCATGAAACAAGTACACCTGATATCACTTTCTGTCACATACATATGCATATACAGATGCATGCTTACAAGATATGCCTGCCTTAAATGTGTACATAATTATTGTGCACAAAAATACACATACTCATATAGCCACCCAAACCAAAGAAAGAATATTTCCAGAACTCGGTAAATTTTCATCTTACACTCTGCAACTTTATACTTTTTTCAGAGGTAAGCCTTAGTTTGCCTTATATAAACACCTAACAATTTTATTTCTCCTTAAAATTTTACATTTGGAATCATTTAGTTTGTGTCACATGTATCTGTCTGGTTTATGTCATTCAACATAATATTGGTGAGATACAGTGCATTGTTACAGGTATCAGTACTTTGGAATTTATTTTTTTGTTTTTAATTTCTGTGTGGTATCTCATTGAAAAAGGACTACTCTTTTCCAAGAATGATCCACTATTTGTTGATCCATTTATTCATTAATAAACATTTGGTTGTTTCTAGTTTGGGCCCAACTTTATTAGTAGTTTTTAAACAATATAAAGAAATGTCTCAAGATGGTTTCCATTTGTAGGTATCACAAAGCACCTACCTTGCATGCCTTCTGTGGAAATTTGACTTATACACCTTAATTTATAAGCAAAACAGACCTTTTGGTTGACTTTTTGAAACATATTTTAAAAATTAAATCTATTTTAATTGATACAGTGATATCTTGATTCACTAACTCAAACTGCCTCAGGATTCTGGTCGCAATCAAATTTCTGCATAAGGTTAATATAAATAAGATTAATATGTTCTTATTCCTAAGAACATGAACGCAAACCAATTTTGGTCACAAACAGCTCAAATTGTCCCAGAAAGTTCAATGTAAGTAAAGGTAACCCATATGTATTTTTTAACTATAAAAGATGAGACAAAGTACAGGACAATACAATATGAAGAACGAGAACACTAACCTTGCTTTAGGTGACTTTTGGCATAGAGGACAGGTAGGTGAGAGAGGAGGAGGTTATTTGGAAGGAAAGTCACCCTCTACAAGGACATTGGGGAGATCTCCTTCAGGGGTTTCCTCTCTTATCTCGTAGCTGCAGGATGAATTTTGATGAAAAATCTATCTGATGTCACTTGTTTTCTCCTATGCTGCATAATCCTCTGGAAATGAGAAACCATATTATCCTTCTTCAGACTCAACACTCTATTACAGTAATGTTGGGGTGGGTGGTGCTTCTCAAAGAAATTTTGACACTCGTTTCAGTTTTCTACCACGAATTTTATCACATCACTCCTTAGCTCCTCCCTGTCTTCCTCTTCCTCAGTGGAATTCTCCTCAACAAGTACATTCTCCTGTTCATTCCAGAGTTCAGCACAGTCTCCA
This sequence comes from Dasyprocta punctata, assembly GCA_004363535.1. Classification (NCBI taxonomy): domain Eukaryota; kingdom Metazoa; phylum Chordata; class Mammalia; order Rodentia; family Dasyproctidae; genus Dasyprocta; species Dasyprocta punctata. Next base: position 15,739 of record RJWM01005740.1, read on the forward strand.
TCATCAGCTCCTCCTTACAGTCCTTAACAAGCTGCTCAATGTCAGCAACACTGACTCTCAAACCCATACTATGGCCCTTCAACACAGTGCCCTCCACTTCCTACACATTAGACCCTTCAAAGTCATGTTCAGTGTCACATCCTGGCCACAGTTTCCTCCAGGTTGAGTTTAAGGTCAGCAGGTCTAGGTCTTCCTAGACTTTGTCAGTGAGGATTATGCAGTAGAGGACATCGAGGTATTTCTTTCAGAACTCTTTCAGAGTCAAGGACATCTCTTGAGAGACGTTAGAACTGTGCCTTTGTGCACAGCCTCTTGAAGTTGCTGGATCACTTCCTGCTCCAGGAGCTGCTGAAGAGGTGTCATACTGTGTAAGCGGGGTGGGGGTGACCTTTATGTGGTCACACTCTGTGCCCATATCATCCGCACGACTGGAGGGTGTGTCAGGGCCCTGGCCCACAGAAGATGGCACATTTCAGGCAGATATCATGAACTGAGTTGTTTGTACACAGAAATGTTTGTGAACCAAATTATTTTTATATATAAAAATTTAAAATGTTGTAAATTTTAATGGGACAATATGATGCTATCATATTTGTACATATTATGTAATATTTATATCAGATTAGACATATCATTATCTTCAACAATTCATTATTTCATTAAATGAAAACATTCAAAACCTTTTTTTTCTACCTTTTTAGGAAATGCAGAATAAATGTTTTTTTTCTATAGTCACCCTGCTGTACAATAGCCCAACAGAAATTCGTATTACTGTCTAACTGCAACTTAGTACCATCAATCAACCTCTCTTATTCCTTCTGTTCTCCCCACAGCCTCTGTATCCAACATTTTATTCACATGCAGTACTTGTCCTTCTGTGCTTGGCGTATTTCACTTGACATAATGACGTTCAGTTCCACTCACGCGGTCACAAATACCAGGATTTCATTTTCTTTTATGACTGAATAGTACCACATTTTCTTTATCCATTTGTCAGGTGATAGACTCTCAGGTTGTTTCCATTTCTTAGTTATTGGTGAACAGTACTGCAGTGAACACGGGACTGAGGACAGGTGTTGCTTCAACGTATTTACTTCATTTCCTTTGGAAATGATTCAGTGGTGGAATTGTTGAGTCACATGACAGTTATATTATTGAGCAGCTCTCATACTGCTTTTTTTTTAAACAACTTTACTAATTTACACTCAACTCCCACCTTCTGTGTGTAAGTTTCCTTTCTCTAGATCTTTCATCCTTCTCAGCAACTGTTTAGTCTTTTGATAGCAGCCATTTTTTACCTTAGGTAAAGTGACAAATATTGTCCCTCTGATCTTCATTTTCTTGATGATTAATGATGCAGAAAATTTTTTCTTATAGGTTTTGCTATTTCTTAACTTTATTGATCATTCTCTAAGCTTTTTAGTTTATGTAATTTCTCTTTTTAAATTTTATTTTATTTTATTTTATATTTTGATTTTGTTCTCTGTTCTGTGGGTTCTTACCCAAACAAAATGTTTGTCCATTCCAAAGTCTATGTTATCTTCTAGGATTTCATAGTTTTAGGTCTTATACTAAAGTACTTAATTCACTTGAAATAGTTTTTATAACTGGTGAGAGATGGGGCTCTTCTTCCTTCTTATTTGGATACCCAAATTTCTTAGCAGCTATTATTGGAAAGACAGTTCTTTTCCAATGCATGTACTGGCACACTTATCAAAAATCAGTATGCAGTAGGCATGTGGGTTTACATCTAGGTTCTCCGTTCTGTTTCATTATTCTACATGTCTGTATTTATACCAATATGAAGATGTGTTGCTTACCTTGGTTTTGGAGTATATCTGGAAGATTAATGGTAAAACCCTTCTTGCTATGTTCTTTTTGCTTAAAATGGATTTGTCTAGTCAGAATGTTTTGTATTTCCATTTAAATTTTAGGATTAACTTTTCTAGTCATTGATATTCTGATAGAGATGGCACTGAATGTGGAGATTGCTTTGGGTAGTATGCATACTCTAACAATATCAATTGTTCCAATCTATAAATATGCAACATCCTTCCATTTTTTGTACCTTCTTTGAATTCTTTCATCAATATTTTATAATTTTATTGTATAATTCTTTCACCTATTTTATTACATTTATTTACAGGTATTTTATTTTTAAGGCATTGTAAGTGGAATTGCTTTGTTGATTTTTCAGACCAGATAATTCATTATTTTCAGATAGAAAAGCTGCTTTGCTAGCTTTCCTGTATTGATTTTACATCGCACGAATGTGTTGAATTCTTATTAGTGGTTCTTGTTGTTTAGTAGAAACTTCTAGTTTTCTATTTATAAGGTCATGTTGTCTGCAAACAGTGACAATTCAGCTTTCTCTTTTCCAATTTGCATACATTTTTTCCTGTCTTGCCTCACTGATCTGGCTAGGAATTCTAGGACTATGTTGAATAAATGTGGCAACATGGATCTCTTCTTTTCCACATACTAGAGAAAGAGACTTCATCTTTTCCCCATTCAATAAACTAAGGTATTGACCTACTATACATACTTTTTATTGCATTGAAGTATGTTTCTTTTATAACTAATTTTTTGAATGCTTTCATTAGGAAGGAATGTTGAATTTTATTGAATATCTTCCTTGCATCTGTTGAGAGGATCATATGATTTTATCTTACATTTTGTTGACGCACTGAGTCATGTTTATTAATTTACGTATGTGAATCACTGTTACAGCACTATGTGTTTTATCCCAGTGATGCAAGAATGGCTCAAAACATACCTTCTGCATGTGAAACAATTTTGCCTCTGATGGTAATTATTAATTTTAGAATCAAGAAGTGACTCTAGAGTTTTCTAATTTAAATATAATTTAAATATTCTCATTGCCATTCAAAACTAGTATTTTCATTGGAAATTTTATATCTATTGTCATAAATGGAGTAAGTCTACGCTTCCTCCTTCCCATACTATTCTCATTAAACTAGAAATCTGGATTTCAAATGTGCTTTCAAAACTCAGTGTCCCTACTTTGTTTCTCTTCTACTGAAAAGATTAATTTCATGCATTAACTTGGGGACTTTTGTAGTTAGATTAAAGTTTAAGTTTATGAAGTTTGGATAAAGGAAATTTTTCTCCATATCATACCAACTAATTTCAACGAATTTGTTGAAGGCATAAATAAAACAAAATAGACACCAACACTGTATTAGTCAGCTTTCTGTTGTTGAACACAGTACCCAATATTCACACACTAAAGGTCAATAATATTAATTTAGCTCAAAAAGTTGGGCAGCTCAGTTCATAGTTGGGAGGTTCCAGAGCAAGAACATTATGGTGGAAGAGTGTGTTGGAATAAAGCTTTGTAATTCATGATGGCCAGAGAGCAGAAGAGGAGAACAGAACCAGAAAAGAACTACTGTGGGACCATATATAGTATCACGCCTCCATCACTCACACAGAAATACTCAGGAGTGTGCTCTACTAATCTGCTAAGTGTTTCTTACTGTAATGAAGGTAACATATCAGGACTCGTGGTCACGACTATCATCACATATATTCCAAAACAAGAAGCATTCTCCAAGAGGATGTCTTGAGGCTCCATCTGAAGCACAGACTTTCCTGAGTCTCCCATCTGTCAGTCAGATAGTAGATTATAGAGTTGCCAGACCCCAAAGTTGTATGAGCCACTTTCTGCTGATAGAATTCTGTATTTATTTCTATACATTTATTTCACTCTCTTTCTCTAGAGAATCCTTACTAATATAACTTCTTTAAATAATGTATAAAGAAGAAATTATATACTTTTAAAAAGTTGGAAAAACTAATCAATGAAAATATCTTGGCCTAGAATTGTTTTATGGGTTTAGTAGTGATCTTTTGTTTTATTGTTAGGCTATTAATCTATTTAAATTTTCACATAATATATTCATTTAGTTATTTCTTATGAGCGCTGACTTCTGTTCCATAATTCCATCAGTTTTACTTATCTGATCAGTGTATTTATAATGCTTAATTTTAATTTAGCAAAGAAGGTCCTTTCAACTAATTTTGCTTTTTGTCCCATTCTTTTTCCTCTTTGCTGTTTTGTTTTGTTTTCTTCTTTTAATTTTTATTCTTTCTTCTGCAAATTTTAAATGTTAGCTTGTGAATTTATGTTCCCTTGAGAATAATAGCAGCATTGCTTGAGAATGTGCAACCCAGAAGAATGCTGTCTCCTAGACCGGGTGGAAGAGGCTCAGTGTGGAACTGTATTGCTCTTTCATTACAGTCTCAGCTCAACGACTCAATCTATTTTCTTATTTTCAACATACAGCAGATCAGCAAACTTTCTGTACCCATCTGGGCACTGCTCATAGCCAAATGTTGCTTTTCTGAGTTCTTACTGTCTAGACAAGTGAGGACACTAAGAACTGAAACTCAAAAGCTGGCTACTCTGTTCCCTACCACTTTCATTTGACCCCAGGGCAAGCCAACTCAGAAAATCCACAGCTCTTCTTCCTTTCTGCCTGTTATTTGTTTGTTTGTTTATAACTTGTAAGTGATGGGACAAGTGTGCAGAGATATCATCAGACAATTAGGGGAAGAGAAAATGAAGAAACAATAATACTCTTTATCTGTTTTTCCTCCATTTTTGTCCCTGGTCCCCTTCTAACTGGACAGCAGGAACCCTACCACCTATCTCTCCATGGGTTTGTCAAGGTTTTCATGTTCTGAGATCTGTCAACATTCCTCTTGTTTCTCTAGCATTTCCAAGGTTAAAGTCTGGGAAAGGAGCCAGCATCCTATGTTCTTGTCAAGAGCCAGGAGTCAGATATTTTTTTCTGAAAAATTTTAAAAACTCTAATGCCACAGTTCTTATATGAGGTACTTTTAAAACTGAATCTGAAAAAAATATAAACAATTAGTATTAAAAATAGATGAAAATTTTGAGCAGGAACAAAACGAGGAATTTTTAGGGTAGAGAGTTTGGCTCAGTGGCTTAAGTGCCTGTCTGGCAGGTGCAAGGTTGTAAGTTTGATCCCCAGTGCTACAAAAATAAAAATAAATAATATTTAAAAAGAAAACGAGGAATTTTTTCCAGCTTTGACAAGAGTTGTTAAACATGCCTAAGCACAGAATTTGACTCTGTATTTTCTGCAAGCTAATAAAAATCACAAAACCAGTCCTACCAAATGGACATTCACAAATCTATTTGCTCAGACAATATTTTTTTCCTAAAAAGTATCTGAACTTTTCTAACACATAATTCCTGATTGTAATTTGTGAACAACCTCTTTTATTTTTTTCCAGTGATTCCAAATGTTCTGCTTAGAAAGCTGTGATGTTCCTTATATGCCTATATCTCTTACCTCCATTTATTTGCTAATGAATAGTTGGCAATTTATTATTTCGTAGGAGGAAAATTACATAAATTTTGTTCACCAAGAATCTGTCACATTTTATGGAAGGAAATCTATAAGAATGATACATAAATTACTCATTCTCAAGTTTCCCTACAAAGGTGTCCCCACCTACACATATGTTAAGGCTTGGATCTTAAATGTTCCCCAAATGTTCACGTGTTGAAGGCCTGATATCCAGCTTATGGAGCTATTGGCAAGTGATGGAGACTTTAGGAGGCAGAACCTAGTTGAAGAGGTCAGTCACTGGGATCGTGCCTCTGGAGAAAGAATGGGACCACAGATCCTTCTTGTGTTTCTGTCTCCCTACTTTGCCACCAGAAAAACATGAGCATCTTTGCTCTACCATGGACTTCCTGCCATAATGTTCTGCTTCACCATGGCCCCAAAAGCAATGGAACCAGTAGATCATGGACTGAAATCCCTGAAACTGTGAGCCAAAACAAATATTTTCTCCTTTTAAATTGTGTAACTCAGACATCTTAACACAGTAATGCAAAACTAAATAACACAATATAGAAAGTAGTATAATTCAACAGTATGGTATATAGATACAACAGATACGTGCAAAGGAAAATTTAATGAGGTATATTTTTCACCTAAATTTCCTCGGGAAATATACATATGTATGCATGTAACTGCTTTCTGGAAACTAGAAAAATACATGTGGGAAATGAAATACAATGCCTTTAGATCTGTAAATGGTTCTGCCTCATGTACCAAAGTAAACAAACAAACATAAAACATAGTGAGTTTAATCAGGGAAGAACATTCAACAAGTCAGTGAATGTTTGAAGGCATTAGACTTCCAAAGTAACTGGATTCATATTTTTTTGAGAAAGCATTCCATTAACAGAATACACCAACCTCAAAGTAGTAAAATTTAAAATTTCTAATCTTCTTTTACAATAAAAGATCATATTTAGAATTTATGTGGTATGAATCAAGGCTGGTGTTTCTGCAAGAAGAGAGGGTAAGAATCCTTTTTTATGAAGATGACAGTAGGTAGGCATGATATCTCCACCTGCATGCATTCTGCAACTATTTCCTTAGCTACAAATTCATACATGGTTTTAGTATTAACTAAGGAATGTGGCTGCCAACTATTTCCGAATCCCAGACCACTATCTTTCCTCATACCACTTTTACTTTTTACACTTATTCTAACTGTAGTAAATACTTGAGTGCAGAAATCGTTGTCTTAAAATAGCAGACTAAAAATTACTTTAGAAAAGGGACCATGTTTATTTTCTTTACTATTTCTCTTCGTCATGCAATACCTAGATCATAAGATGTTTATTAAATGCTTAGAGTAAAATAATAGAACATAAGAAATATGTGATGCATATCAATGTTAGGTACATAAAAGTCTGATAAACGAAAGTCAATGTCCATGTGTATTATATTTTTCTCTGAATAAAACTCAAATAGAAACTCAAGGGAAAAGAGAATGTAAGCTCCTTAAATCCATTTGATAGTTTAGAAAAATGAGTCCAAGTTAAGTATTATTTGAACTACATATATTATTTTAAATGTTACAGTGATCATATTGACCATGAAAAGATAGAAAATTAACTTTAATAACACATGTTCTTAGCCCAATATATGTAAAAAGTATCACTTAATCAACATAGAAATCATTAGTGAAATTAAATATGTATTTTTCCATACTTAGTGTTTGAAGTCTGATGTATTATGTGCATACATAGAAAATCTCAGTTCTGACTGGTGACACTTCAAAACTCAATGGCCACATGTGAATAATGGCTACCACGCTGGAGCATGCAGATCTGGAATAGCACTTCTGAAACTTTAAGGTACATAAAACACAGCAGTTCCTGGTTATTTTAGTAAGCCATTGAGGCTTAGAAATTTTTGTTTTCATGATTATTTTACCTTAACACAGTTACGGTTCAACAACATTATATACTGGTTTGTTTTCCTTTTCTCATTTTTTACTAATATGGCAGATCTTGAGAAGATGATTATAAAAAATAGAGCATTTAATCGGTATTTAAGATCATGAGAAAACATTTCACATTTCTTCAAGAACAGTAATGTGTTTTGAATGGAATGTTTAATTGACAGTGTGAAAAAATTAAATCAAGTGAAATTAGAAAGCTGGAAACAGTGGACTGGAGCAAGTGTCTTTAATTTTACTGCTAATTGTTAAGCACACTTTTTATCTCTAATACCTTTCTAGTTGTCCAAAACATTCACATTTTTATTTTCATATTTTTTCACATATTTTGGAGCTCATTTGTCCACAAAACTGTCAGAGAGAACATCTTTTGTGCTATTACCATTTCCTTGTCCCATTCACGTTTCATTTGATCCCAATGTATCACCTGCATAAGTAACTCAAGAGGTGGTATAATTTCATACATCTTAACTTGTGACTAAATTCATTGTAAGTGATTGAATCTGCAGTCAAACACGGGAAGAAAAGGAAATTGGAAAAATCATAGGATTTAACGGCAGCAGATGGAATTTACAAGCAAGAATCATCAAGGAAGAAACTGAAAAGGCAAAGATAAGTAACCAACAGATCGTACCACATATCATGTATTCAAAGAAAAAATACAGATAGGGTATTATCACTAGTGTTAAATTAAATGTCAATTAAATTCAGTTCTTTCAGGTTTTACTAGTATCTTGGTAGACTTTTGAAAAAATCATGGACAACAAAGAAAAAATGCAAAATCATAGAATATGTGATAAATAACACACTGAAGTTTGAAGAAATTGTAAGTTCAATTCCCATTCTATGTGATTAAATGTTTCATTACCCTGGAATTAAATGTCCTATTATAAACAAGATAAAATTGAGAGGAAGTAAATCTCTTGTAGCTTATCAATAGATTGGGGAAAAGTACAAAGCTATTGCAATTGGAATTAATACCTGTTTAAAGATTTTTACCCAAAACAATCCATGTTGATAATGATTTTTAAAAGTTATTTTCTTTATTCCTTAAAAAGAAAATTCCAATTATGTTTTGTTCCTAAAAGAAGTGATATTAATGAAATGGAAAAGTGAAGAAAATAAAGTATCAGAATAGCAGCAGAGGTTACATAATTTTGTTTTTATAGATGCTTTCATTATGACTAGAGAATGCCTGAAATAGTTACTGTAGGTATTCATCCACAGAATGTTATGGTCAGTTCAGAAAAGAAAATGAAAATATGTTGCAGCAATATCAGAAAGCTTAACATAAGAATATTGGTATCACAACGTTAAAAATATTAAAAATTGCTATTTCAGAAAAATGTGCTTGTGTTACTTCACCAACTTTTCATGACTGAGAAAGTCCAAATTCTTTATTTCAAATTACAATTTCAAACAACTAAATTATTAATAGGTAAACCTTGTAGTATTGTTTTATGAGCAATGTACCCAGAATATTAGAACTAGAAGAGACTCTGAGGGTCACTTATCATGGTTAAATCATTTAGCAAGTGATAAAGCAATACCTGAAATACTAAGTAATTTTTATCCTATTTTGCATTCCTGATAGAGTAAAAACTGTGTAAAATCCAGTCCTTTTAACTTTCAGGGCTTTCCATTTTCCTGCCTCTTTGCCCAGTGGTCGTTAGGCTATAGGACAGTTACTGAGATTTTAACATTAATTTTGACATTAATAATTTTAGCATTTTGTTCCTATAAATAGGAAAACATCTGAAGCACTTATTTGAACTTGCAAGAAAAATTAGGTTTTCTCCCATCATTTTTCAAATTGAGTTGATTCTTTCTAAACAAATAAATAAGCAAACTGTAAATATATATATATATATATATATATATATATATATATATATAAACTCCAGTTTTGTTTACCCTTAAAAACATTCGCCCTGTCACCCACCCAAAGCATTCGTGACACATACGTGGTTGCACAAACTTACACATATATTTGAATTTTCACTTACATAGATAAATTTAGAGGAAAAATTCATGTAGAGATTAGTAACTGCTGTTTCTCAACTTTGAAACCAACCTCATCTATATTTTGCTGTGATACTGGCTATACTGGAACACTAAACCCACTGTCTCTTTCCCCAGCTGGCTACACCTTAAGATCTACCAGAAAAGAGCATTACAGAAACAGTGGAAGGCTGGGAGATGGTAAAAGATAAAGGGCTTGCTCTTCATGTGTTTCCTGTTCTTATTAGCATTACACCATTGGTGGTTCTTCCTGCTGGTAAAGATAGTTGGTTCTAGTTGCAGTGACTAGTTCCCAGTTTTTCTCTCACTTCAAGTCACAGCTGCATCTCAAGCTCATAGAGTCAGAAGCATCACAATACATAGACCCCTGTATTAACGTTCCCATCCCTGAGACACAATACTGACAGCCACAATTTAAAGTAGTGGAGATTCAATGAGGCTCACATTTTCATAACATTCAGTCCAGGATTGGTTGGTCGCACCAGGAGCGCCATGGAGGAAGGTTATGTTGGACCAAAGATGTTCAGTTCATGGTGGCAGGAAAGTGGCACAGGAGAACAGTGCCAAAGAGACTCAAGCAAGGAATCATATATAAGATCCAAGTCATACAGCCATGAGTCACCTAAACACATCCAGGACAGTGGGCTCCACCCCAAAGATGGATTCCACGTCAACCAAGTTGACATAATCAAGTTTAACCATCACATCCCCTGTCCTCAGAGGTAATACTCCTAGTTTTGGGACTCTGAGAAGATTTGATTCATTGTCTTAGATGCTAAGGCACCATCTTCAGAAGACAGGAAGCCCTCCACAGAGCCCTGGGTCTGCAGAGCCCCTCTTCCAGGCTTCTACTAACAGCAACAATTCACTTTCTTTTCCACACTCAAGAGATCTGTAGTTGTGCTGTTATTTAAAATTTCTATAAAAATTTTTTTCTTTTTATCTTTATATATGTGGTTAAATATTTATACTAACATTTCTATGCTCTAATCCAATAACGGCTAAGCTTTCTGTTTTTCTGAATGAAGCTAGATAGAGACAACTCAGAAGTCGGCAAACATTGGAGACCTAGCATGGATCAGATCCAATAGATACACTGATACTTAAATTTTTCTCTATTGTGCATAGTAATTTTATTATTCCCTTTTATTGGAAAAAAATTGTAACATTACAGACTTTTAGTAAATACTTCTAGTTGCCAACGCTGGTTGAAAAATCCTGGAATGGGAAAATTTCAATGTTACGGTTATACTATTGTTCCATTCTTTACACAAGAAAATACCCTTATCTTATTTCACCTGGGCAACAACAATAACATCAATAAACTCAAATTTTCACTACTTGTGATGAATGTTGAACATTTTGAAGGTTACTTGAAAAATAATGCTAATGATAGCTGACATGAAATGAACATTCAATCTGAGAAAAGCACTCTCGTGAATGCCTATGACATCCATGCTAAACTGTTTAATCCTTAAAATAACTCTATCAGATAAAATTGTTATTATCCATAGGTCACAGATGAGAAAACTAATACCCAATGATTGAAAGCATATCTCTCTCATGTATGTTCTCTGATCATGGGCATGTTTTCTGCAGAGGTATAAGAGTAACGTACAGGTAAATAAGTATAAGCTACTAAACAGAAAACTTAGGTTATTGAACCTTTTTCTTTAATTGATTCTTATTGCTTCTCTCCTTCAGTTTCTTTTTTCCTCCCCCATTCCTAACCTAATATTTTAAAATCTGTCTTTCTCATGCTAAAAAATTCAGTAATTACACAGTGTAAGAAGTTATATTCTAACTCAGTTCTCTAAATTCATCCTTACTACATTACAACAGGGAATATGCAAAACTCTTCAAAACTTAGCTATGCAGGCCTGGACATTTTGGCATCTTATTTCTCCTTATTCTCAGAATGTCTTCCTCCTCTTGGCTCCATGTGTGTTTATACAGTGGTCAATCATAAGAGTGCTGGGGAAGAGTATCTTCCTAATACACAGAATATATCTTTTTTCTTAAAACATCCTTGCACTTTCTTGTAGAAATATATTGTTGGTTGCATCATGTTTTTAATCATTTTTTTCTATATCAATTTCACAGTAGTTTTAAATAGACTGTGTATTTCCTGAAGCTGAAGGTCATATCATAAATTTATTTGCCTTTTGTAATTGTTATCACATCTTTCATATAAAATTTACAAATAAATATTTATGTTTGGTCCAGTTTTGCCTTTTAAGACTCATAATATTTTTTCGAGCTAAGATTATGACAAAGAGAATTTTTCTGATGGGATTATATGTTAGGAAATACATGAATAATGCTTACTATATTAATAAATCATAGAAAAGGGAAAAAGCCATTAAAAATCTCAGCAGAAGCCAAACTTAAATTCAAAAGCTTTCAATAAACATTTTTAAAATAATGAGTTGCATAAATAATTAAAATTTTTATGAAGTAAGGGTTTTATTTCCATAAATAAAAAGAACAAATCATATTCTTATTTTTCCCATTAATATAACAATGCAACTTCAGAACTGAGCCACATTAAATCATTAGAATTAGAGTTTATGCTGCAATGCCTGCCATGTATGGTCCTGTAATAGTATGAATGTTCTAGCTAAAAAGAGAAATCCAAGTGAGTTATAATGGAAAGATCATGCAATTTCTCACTTTGTAGTATTTACCAGAAAGCATCAAATGCATAGTATTACTTTATCTAGCAATTCTATGCTTAGAAATTTATCATTGGATATAAATATACATGTTGCTGGAGATGCACGGATTGATTGATTTTAAGCTACATAAGACTAGAGAAAATTAATATTTCTTCATGATTGTGTGCCCAACCCCCAGCCCAGTACTAGGCTTTCAATAATGAGGGCCATTAATGATTTTGTACAATGGGTGAGCTAGTTTTCTAAGCACTTTACAGAAATCAATATATTTAATTCTTAAGCCATTTTTAATGATAGATGACCAATTAGTCTTATTGTGACAGTGTGACTTGTGTAAAGCAAACTAACAGTAAGTCATAAGACAGGGATTAAAATCCACATATTCTAATTCCAAAGCATGGATTGATCATTGACTTTTGATGCTTTTCAAATGTAGAAATTGTACAATTGTTACAAAAATATTTCTTGATTGTTGCCTAGAGAGTTAATAAAATATTTATAAATAATTTATTGAATGACTGCATTAATCATTACTACTATACAGTAATGAACATTAAGTATGTTCAAGGAGTAGCATGAAAATTAAAAACTATCTAAAAGAATTTAGGAAGTCAGTAAGTACCATGATAAACATGAACATATATACAAAAGAGAAGACAATGTGCTACATGGAAAGCAAAATTTGAAGTGTGATATGCAGGACAATGACTCCTCAAAGACATCTATGCCCTAATCCTCAAAACTGTGAATATGTTTTATTTCACGGCAATGAAAATCAAGATAATAGATTGAATTCAGGTTGCTAAAAGCTAGTCTTGAAATGCAGAGGTTGCAGTGTATCAGCCAAGTGGAGGCAATACAATTACAAGATTTCTTATAAATGAAAGATATATTCAGGACAGTCAGTGTCAGTATCAGGGTCAAAGAAGGATTTGAAAGTCCTACACCACTGACTTTGAAGGTGGAAGAAAGTCACAAGCCAGGAAACATGGCTACTTACTACACTGAAGAAGGTAAGGTGACAAACTTTAACCCTAAAGCTTCTGAGTAGTAGTCTTGCCAATACTAGACATCTCAAGGTGACACGAACCTCCAGCTGGTGTTTGGAACTGATCTTACTGACACCAGAATATACATCAGGTACCAGCATTGGCCCCCGAGCAGCAGGGCTCCATACCAGGAACCTCAGAATCCAGTGCTCTACACCTTTCCTGGGCTGGGGTGATATCTTGAACAGTCACCATAAACGGTGGTTTACCAATAGCAGACCTGCTGAACTGAGAAATCGGCACACAACCCCAGAATATGAAGAGGAACGCAACCTGTAAGATTAATGATTGCAGACTCTGGGACAAAATGCTCTTCTGAAAATATGTAGAAATTTTTTTTCTGTTTTTCTTTTTCTTTGTTTTTCTTTTTGTAATTTCTTTTTCTCACTTCCCTTCACTTAGCATAGTTTTTTTTTTCTCTCCTGTATTGGTATTTTAAAACTTATATTAATTATTTCAATTACTATGGGTGGAGTTTGGAGTTGCATCACCTGCTTTCTTATTTCCCTTTTTAAAATATAACTTTGTTTTATTTGTTTCAGAAGGTTCACTGTTTTTTTTTTCTCTCTTCTTTTCTTGCTATTTCTCTTTCAACCTGTTCCCTGAGTATTTTGTCCTGTTTTCTTTTTCTATAGTTAAACCGCATTCCCTTTTATTTATCTTTATCCTAGTTGTTTCTTTCTGTTGTTATATAATACTACTAATTTTTCTCTTATGCCTTAATAAGACCTTTTACATCAATCTTATCACCTTTCTTCCATCTCCTGCTGTATAACTTTTCATAAACTATTACTTTTTTCTTCATGCCTCCTTTCCCACACCATTTACCCTTATGAATCAATATGCAGTTAATTATATCTTACTATTTCATTTTGAAAGAAAGTAGAAGAGCTGTACTGATCTTCTATTTAGATATTTACTCTATATAAATACCTGATTTGTCTTAAAGTTTGCTCTATAACTATAGATTTTGTTTCTATGGTGAAAGGTGGCACGATGTAAGCTATTAGAATTTGTAATCATCTAGTTTATACTTGATACTCTTGTTATTGTTGATTTTAATATTTTAGTTACGAAGGGCCTCACCCCACAGAACCCCTCAAAAAAGAGCTGGGAAAACAGTGGTGTATACAAATGCAGGAAGAAAATCAAACATGGATCTACTTGCACATAGGAGCACAGGGACACAAGGCAACAGGAGACCCCTGAGGTCTCCAGCCCTCTGAAGGCAGAGCGAGGGGTCATGAAGGGAGATGATGCAAATGCCAGGCAGCAGAACTCTATGAAAAGTTCATAAAAGGGTTGAAGAAACTAGACGAATCCAAAGAGAAAATGAACAAAATTCTCACAGCAATATCATTCAATACACCCATGACAAATTCAAAGGAAGTAAGAAAAGTACTGGATGACCCAACCAAAGCAGTTCAAAATTTGAATGACAGATTCAACAAGGATATAGAATCCTCAAGAAATGTTAGACAGAAATATCTGAAATAAAAAACTGTAGAATTCATAAAATGCAGAAATAATATATGTGAAGATGGTGTGTCTAAAATTGAGAATTGATGAAGTACTCAAAAATGCCACAGGGAAATAAAAGAAAAAGAGAATCTATCACCCATAAAATGACAAGAAGCTAAATCTAAGGCTAATAAGAGTTGGAAAAGGCTAGAAGATAATACAGATGAATTTACTAACATGTTTATAGAAATCATAGAATAAAATTCCCCAAATACAGGAGTATAATATACAAGTAAGTGACACAGAACACCAACAAATATGAACAAAAGAAACTCACCAAAGGATATCCTTGTTATATTACCAGATATCCAGAAAAAAGGCAGAATTTAAAAGCAGTCAGAAGAAAACAAAACAAAAAATAGCACATATAAAGATAAACCAATTAGAATTACAGTAGACTTCTCATTACAAACCTCAAAGTCCAGAAAAGTTTGAAGTACTTCAAGCCCTAAGAGGAAGCAACTTCTGACCCACATTAATTTATCTCCCAAAGCTATCCTTCAAAATAGATGGAGAAATAAGGTTTTTCCATGAAAAAGACTATCTCGAAAGATATGAGTGCTAATCAGCATTCCAGAAAACATTTAAGAATATACTTGACTAAAACCATAAAAGCAATAAAGTGAAAACTCAGAGGAAATAAAAGCTCCAAGAAGATTAGTGAATAAACAATAAAAAAGGTCAAGAAAAGAAAAACAACTGGGCATGCTGGCACATGGTTGTAAACCCAACACTTGGTAGACTAAGGCAGAAGGATTGCTGTGAGTTCAAGGGAAACCAGGGCTACATAAGCGAGTTCAAGGGCAGCCTGCATGAGACAGTGAGACCCTGCCACAAATAAAATAAAATAAATAAAATAAAATAAAATAAAATATAAAATAAAATAGAAAGGAGTCATTGAAGGAGAAATAAGATAATGATAGCAAATAATCAACACACTTCAGTTATTTCTCTCAATGTTAATGGGCTCAATTCTCCAACAAATCATAATATAACAGTCTGTTGCATTCAAGAAACTTATCTATTCCAAAAAGATATTCATAGACTAAAACTTAAGAGATAGAAAATAATATTTTCTGCACCAGGATACCCAAAGCAAGCAGGGGTAGCAATTTTAATCTCATACATGGTAAATGTCAAGTTAAAACAGATTAGAAGAGACAAAGGTCATTACATACTAGTAAAGGGAACAATCAAACAAGAAGAAATAATATTGATAAGCATTCATAGACCAAATACTGGAGTACCTTCAGTACTTCACAAAAAAATAAACCCTAGTTTTACCCTGTATGGTATCCATTTCAATTTTTAGACCTCTAGAACTGTAAGATAATATAGTTCTGTTGTTTCATACTATCAAATTTGTAGTAATATGCTAATAGCCATACACAAACAGTTAAAAATTATTCCATTTTATATGTAACAGCATATGTATTTTAGGATGATTTGCACAATAATAAAAAATATCTTATTTAGGCTTGTTTTTTCTTACTTTTCCTTCAAAAAGCTATCGGGCTTTCAAATTTTGTGACAATCTTAGAATTTTACCTACCATGAAAAAAAAAAAAAGAATTTTACCTACCATGTACTCTAATACTAAACTATTCCGCCAAAATGTCACTATTTCCACAGAAAGGTCTTGGACATTCTCTAACCCTTTTTTCCATATTGCCCATGCATCCTCCACATTGGAAAACCCTTATTTTATTTTAGTGGTAAGATATTTAAATTTTCATTTTAACAGTTTTATTAAGATTATATTCATTTACCATATAATTTATCCATTTAACATGTAAAATTCAATGATTTTGCTACAGTCAAAGAGCTGTGCTGCTATCACCACACTGAATTGAAGAGCTTTTTTTTTTTTTTTTTTTTTTTTGTACCAGTGGTTGACCTCTTAACTTTGCACTTGCAAGTCAAGCACTTGTACCTCTGAGCTAAATCCTGGGCCCTGAAGAGCATTTTCATCGTCTCCAAAAGAAATTTCATGAACAAGGTTGTGTATTTGTAACAAGCCATCCGTTATTCATACCTACCCTCCATTAGAGATCCAAGATACGATTAGTTATTTTTCCTATAAATATGCCTATTCTAGGTATGCAATATATATGGTGTAATATGTGATATAACATCAGTTTTTATTTACTTCTTTCCTTTATCATTATCTCTTCAAGTTTCACATATACTGAAGCATGTATCTGTACTTTATTCCTTCTCCTTGTGAGTAATTATTCATCGTATGGATAGGACAGATCATATTTTCCTGGTCTTCAGGTGATGGAGACTTGAGTTTTTTCTACATTTTTGCTTATTATGGCCATGCTCCTATGAACATTTAGCAGCATGCCTTTATGTGGGCATATGTTTCCATTTCTCTGAAGTATGTGCTTGTACCTTGGAGTAGAAACGCTGGGTTTTATTGACACTGTGCTTAACCTCATGAGGAACTGTAAGACTGACTATTTACATTCTTATCAGCATTCATTATATAAAACATACAGTTTCCTATCTTTACTAAGTCTTGTAAAGCCTTAACCTAATTTGTTTTCTCCATGTCTCCATCAACACTTACAATTATCCTTTTTATTATAACCAATCTACTGGCTGCAGAATGATATCTCATTGTGGGTTTGATTACATTTCCTAATGTGATGATGTTGGTAATCTTTTCATGTTCTCACTGGTAATATGTGTGCTTTCTTAGGATTCACTGATTTTTAAGGCTCACCTCAAATATCACCTTCTGCATGACGCTTTTTATAATTCTGCTAGTGACTAGTGATTTTGCTCTCCTCTACTTTATAATCACATTCTCGTGTAGAAACTTAATGTGATTATTGTTTTCTTCTGCTGTATATGAAACTATGCCAATGGTAATATTTTCGTGAAGCAGATATTGATGCCTGATTATCAAGCAGTATGTAATTGTGTCTCCTGAAGGAATTAAAATATTTGCGTTTGGGTCACAGTGTTTACTTTTACACTTCTTTTCTAGTTTGTAAAATTCATGAACTGCTCTCTTGCGGCCCAGAGATATGAACAAAGCTAAAATTAGTAGTTGAATTGAGCCTGATCCAACTTAAATTATATCTAATTTGGGATTAATTTTAATTAAAAAACTCAAGTAGCAAATCTTTCCATTAACATTTAATGGTTTATTTTTACCATTTACAGGTGAAACTTTCTTAAAGCATAGTCACATTAGCTCAAACATCTGAACATTTACATCTTTCTCTCTAATACTCAAAATCAATTATAAAATTTAGGAAGAAGTTTGTGTCAAAATGACCTCTTTTATTACCTATGAAAAATGAAAATTTAGTTTAATTAGAACATTGTATTCATTCTTCAAAATCAAGCTGAAAATCCACCTCTTTAGGCCTTTTTCTGCTTCTATGAGGCAATTAATGGACCCTCTCTCAGCTTGTGGCATACAGCACTGTGTTTGGGCTCCATGAGGGCAATCATCATATTGAATTGTGGTTAGCTATTTATGAGCCACTTCTCCCATAAACTGTAAACTGCAAACTGTTCACACGATAGACCATGCTGAATTTCTCTGTGTATTCAATTCAGTCTCACATTGTCACTGCTGTAAAAATCCATTTGATCAGGTGTTAGGAATTTTAGATGATTCAGTAAGCCTTATTGAATCCATTACCCATAGAATACTAGCATTTTCTGATGTGTAAAATTTTTCTCTGGAATGTGAAAGAGGAACCATTGTAAGGATATTTTAGGGTCTACTTAGTTTGCACTTTAAACCCTTCTTACTAAGATGGAATATTATTTAAATTGTTTAATATAGAATATCTGAATTCTTTCATTCTGAATTAAAATGACATGTTTTCACTATTAAAATTTTATTTAAGAACTAATAAGCTAAATTGTGCTACTCAGGTTTTGAAGAACTGTTAAAAATTAGCTGTATTGTTATTTCACCAAAATATTATGAATAACAGAAAGAAATATTAAGGGAGCAAGCTTAAAACAAAATTGTATCATCAGTATAGTGTTTGTTGCAGATCAGCATAAACTCTGGAATAAACACAATTATTAAGGGAGTATTTCAGTTTAATATAGTGTGAATTTTCTTTGTAATAAGAAAATCTATGAAATATTTTAGTCTTGTAATTTCTCATCAGTTGTTTTGCCTGAAGTTAACAGTTTTCTCAAGCATCATTTCAGGACATAAGAGTATCCCATTTGAGATGATATTTGTAATTAATAAGATTTGAAAAATCTAAGTGACACATTAAATCCTCTTCATCACTGCTACAGTATAAACTGAAATGGACACCCAGGTTTTAAGCCCATGATAACATGTCACTTCACCACTTTAGGTCTCGATTTTGTATCTTTAAAGTTATGGTGCAAATGTCTATTAATGATCCTTCTAGATTTAACATTGCGTGATTTTTGTGTTAAATTTTAAATTTTAGGTATTATTATAGAGAGTAACATGGGTGTCTGTATTAGTCAATTTTCTCATTCCTGGACAGTATTCCCACAGATGGACAATGCCAACACCACAAAGTAAAGGAGTAAAACTTTAATGTGGCTCATAGTTTCAGTGAATTCAGCCTGTGGTCAGCTGACTCAAGGACAGAAATATCATGGTGGATGTGGTGGAGCAAAGAATCTTGTGGAGCCCAAGAAGCAGAGCACGAGAACAACGTCAAAGGGAAAGAATCAAGAGGCTTGATATAGTACCCAAAGTCACACCTTCATGACACACACACACATACCTGTGCTCTATCGATTTCCTGGGTGGCTTCCAAACCAAGCAAGTTAATACAATGAAGTTTAACTGTCATATTCTCTCCCTTGTCAACTTGACACCCAAACAAATCTCTTTAAACCATACTTAATTCTTAAATAAACACAAGGTCATAATTCCAAATAGCATGATTGAATTATTGTTCATATGATCAAAAGCACAGTAGTCCCTTCCTCAAAGTCTCAACAGTTTCAGCATTTTTCAAAAGTCTTAGTTGAAGGTGTTTCTGAGAATCAAAGCAACTCTTACCTGTGAACTTCTCTAAAAATCAAAACAAGCTATGTAATCGCAAGATACACTGGCACAGGCTAAACATTCCCAATCCAAAAGAGAGTAAAAGAGGATGGAAAAGAACCAGACCAACCTAAGCCCTACCCTCAGCAGGGCAAACACCTTTGGCTTCAATCCCATAGCTGACTCCCACAATAGAAAGCAGGCTAACAAAAGCATGTAAATGTATTCAATCTAAATTTTGCATTACATGTTGGGGTCTTTGTAAAATATCAATCCCCAAATAGGAAAAAATGTACCTTTATAGATAATCAGGCAAAAGTATATCTGCAGAACAAAGGTGTGTTTTTGATGAA
The DNA here is from genome assembly GCA_004363535.1 of Dasyprocta punctata. Lineage (NCBI taxonomy): Eukaryota > Metazoa > Chordata > Mammalia > Rodentia > Dasyproctidae > Dasyprocta > Dasyprocta punctata. The sequence continues at coordinate 35,696 of RJWM01005740.1, forward strand.
CAAGGGAAAACATAGCAAGGTCTATTTAGATTCTTCGTTGCATCTCTGTGTGGCATTCCTTTCTGCCAAGTGCAGGAGGAATAGCCTGGAGAAAAAGTCCATGTTCCAGGGTAAATGACAGCCAGAGAATACTTTCCCATCCTGATTCCAGCGAGAAAGGTAAAAGGAAAGTGAGAGAGACCTTCCTGGGTCCCTGACCCCTCAAATGCCTAGATGCTATAATTTGGCGGAGCATGTTTTGGTCCTCATCACTTTTAACAGTTACCCTAGAGTCAAAATTTTCCTTTATTGTCATAGCAGGAACATTCTTTTGGGCCTACAATTTAGTGAAAATACCTATATAGCTAATGAAAACATTTTGACACAATTAGAAGTATTAAGATTATAGCAGCAATTGTTAACAGGTCCTAAAATAAGTTATATTCCATTGTCTTTTGTGGGTTTTCTTTTTTTGCATGTAACTTTGTAGAAGCAGCATTTCACTGTCAAACAATAATATTTTTAAAACTTATAAAAGCCATAATGGTGATGGCATTCTAACATCCTGTGTTATTTAAGTCTGCCAATTGCTTTATTTTGAATCCCTGTGGCTTGGTTAATTGAGGTGATCAAAGTTCTTTGAAAACATTCTCACTCTTGCCAAACTTGGCTTCTGAAGAAATACTTTGAAGTGTCAGGAGTTCAAAGGTGAAGTCTCAATAAATAGAGTCCTGGCTCATCAGAAGTTCTTGCATCTGAAGGTTTAAGAACTTCCAGGGTCCAGAGCCCTGATACCTCCTAAGGGAATCCCGGAATCAAACTATGAGAATGCAGTTTGATAGAACTAAACTTTGAAAACTACCTCCCCCAAGTTATTCTGAAATTCATCATGCAATTCTGATAGCTAAAGCTAGTATGCTTATATTCTAGAACATCTGAGAATTCATGTAGACACAGAGTAATATTATTTAAGGGATAAGAATGTTTGAAAAGTAGGAGCTGTGTTGATAATTAGTATAATTTCTAGATGGATTAAAATTATGATGCAACCCAGAACCCTTCTTATCACAATATTTTTTGCCCAAAAATTAAATGATAAATTTTAACATGAAATCCTTCTTTGTCAAAGAAAATTTATTTATATAAAGAATATTATTTCTTAGTATTTTCAAATATGAGGTCTGATTTAAACAAAAAAACATCGGAAAACATCTGATTAATAATAGTCATTCATTCTGGGAAATATTTTCCACCTTTAGGGACTTTCAAAAAATTACAAGCAAGGCCAGGGGGATAGTTCCACAGTGCGATGCCTGCCTGACAAGAGTGAGGTCCTGAGTTTGATTCCCAGTACCCATAAAAAACAAAGAGGAACACTATCATTTAATCAATAATCATTGTAAAACTCTTGGTGTTAAGTACATCAATATCCACATATATGTGAAATATAGTAAAGATTTTTACTCAAACTTACAGAAGGTGCTTGTAAATACAGTTTAATATACCACTTGCAAGAAATACCATACTGTCTAGAATTATTCTGCCTAATTTTTGACGTCTAATGTTGTAAAGAAAACTGTTGAATTGGAGTCTAGCTGAAATTTTGAGGATTACTTTCAAAATTAATGAAATTCAATTAACATCTCTGTGATACACTTTACTCTCTAGGCTTAATCTTCTTCCTCACTAAATTAAAGGGCTGAATTACATGATTTTCATGATCCCTTCTAGCATTTCATTTTAATACGTTACTCTGTTTTTATGAATTTTTAAAAGTGTGATTTTTTTTCTCGGAATGACAGTGTTATGACACGTAGAAAAAGTAATTGGATATTAATTCATTCTTGGATCAATTCCTGTCTGGAGCACAACAGATTTTGTTTTAATTATTTGTATACTTTAATGGAAAGATTGTTTGATCTGAGTTATCAAGATCATTCCTTTAATATAACGCTTTAGTCACCTAAATTTGCTTTCAGAAAGTCAGTTTTTCTTAGCAGTGTTTTTCTTTATGCACATAAAAGAGCACAGCGCAATGTATGCCCTTTTCACTACCACATCCTTCACTTCTTATGTCTAATGTCTATCATAACCTTCAATTCTACCAAAAATTTCAGTTGTTCAAATCCACTCTTCACAGTAGGCAGCAATGTTAAGTAGTTGTAATAGTTCATTTTTTACCTTTTGCACTTCAGAGATATCAGACAAGGCATTTTACTTCAGATGATGAAGAATTTTCTCTCTGATTCTGGTTCCAGGTGGACTACCTCTGAGCTCTTGACCATAAAAACATACAAATTTAACTGCAGTTTCATACTGATTTTTTAAAAAGTTTCTTTAAAACACATTGTATTGATGTCAATTGTTAATGTCTCATGGTGCTAAATTTTAGCAAAAGATTATTGCAGTTAATAGCTCAAAAATATTTGCATACTATAAAGGAATATCAATTCTTGTTAATAATAATATCATTAGATGGTATACTAGAAAGAACACTAGAAGGAGCATCAGGGAACCTAAGTTATATTTCCAGTCTTATAAGAATTGAGAGTACTTTTGACAAGTTTTTTTTTTAAATTTTTTAACACTGGTATGATCTTTCACATGCAAAGGTGGGGCAGGCCATATCATCTTCTAGATTCCGTCAGTTAATACGAAGAAAGGAAGGAAGGAAGGAAGGAAGGAAGGAAGGAAGGAAGGAAGGAAGGGAGAGAGAGAGAGAGAGAGAGAGAGAGAGAGAGAGAGAGAGAGAGAGAGAGAAAAGAGAAGGGAAGAAAAGAAAACCCAAATGAATGAAGTAATAAAAGAGAACAGATAAAAGAAAATGAGAATTATTGATAAAATCATTCTTCATGGTGCTGTGTACTAGAAATTAGATACATCAGCAAAACCACTTGTGTTTTTCTTTTCTATTTCCATGCATACAATGACAAATCAGTCCTCGACTTTAGCTTCCTTTGAACAAAGAACACAAGGTGAAAATTCATTAATGTTTGCAAAGTGTACTGCCTTAGGTTCTGCCCCTTTCTCCTTTGCTCTCCTTTGGTTTTTTGGTTTATTTCAATCCCCTGGTCACAGTTTCCCTCCTCTATGCCTTCCAACATAAATAGAAAGAGAAATCTTAAACACATGTTCTTAAATTCTCTCTTCTGCCAACATAAAAGAGGATTTGAAGGAGCAGGCTGTGTTTGGCGAATAGTGAGTGGCTGTGCTCATCAACATGCACACACGTGTGTCTCTTTAGCTCTTTGCACACTAAATGCTGCTCATCACACAGGCCCTGAGTGAACTCATGAAAGGTTGTGGAAGCAGACAGCTTCAATCCTCTGACTCCCAGCTCCCTCCCCTGATGTTAGCTGGTGAACTTGAGAAAATCATTTTTCACTGACCTAAATTGCTCACTGCTTTAGTTTACAAAACTGTCTTTGTGTGTGTGTAGGGGTATTTGTTGTTCCCTTTCATGTTGTTTCTGGAATAGCCTACTATGGCTTGCTTTTCTTTATGGTTTCTAAAGAAAACCAGCTAGAATATATACTACCTGTGTAGATATTTAAAATCATATATTACTTAAAAATCAGAGAAGAAATGAATAGAGATAGCAAAGTTTTCATAGCAAATCCATTAACGCCAGCAACTCCCAGCTCTTTAGCACCTATATATGGATGGAGCATTGAATCAATTTTAAATATGCAGAAAGAGCAATGAAGACAAAAAGACGTTAGGGACCTGATTAAGTATTGCAGGTGAGAGAGAAGAGCAACACAATTTTGATTGGAGGGCACCCTTTCCATCCAAAAAAATCAAGTATTTCAAAATACTTCACAGAAGTATTTGTCTGATTCTCCCTCTTGGATGAAAGTTGCATAGTGAAAAATGCTGATTCATTTCTGCAAATGATGGTATTTGTAACCTATATCACTTAGTCTGTTGTGTAATATTAATTCATATTTTGAAGATAAAGAGGTGAAATGAGAGGAGAGGAAAGGAGAATGAAAGTGAGAGAAGGTTATAAGCCTGAGTCAGAGCAACTTGGAAGCTTACAGCATTGCCAAGTATGTATGCTATTTCCAGATTCCTCATGCAAAGCACAAGTTAGGAAAATAGGATTTTATTCACCAGAATGAATATGCAGATTGTCTGAAAGCAATAACTTTATTGAAAGCCATTGCCACGGATGAAAGCTTCTAATCCAGCTCTCATACTTTTTTCACTGGGATTCGCTGACACCTAAATGAAAACCTGTTCAACAGAAACTGTTAACATTTATGTATCTTGAAAAGTGAAAACACAGGTATGATACTTTTGGTTTCAAAATGCATAATGCTTTTCCCTAAAGCTACATACATCCAAAACAAACAGACAAAGAAGATCAGGACCAAAAATGCTGTGGTCAAAACGCCTTTGACTTATTTCTTGAATGAATTAAGCTTACTCCATTTGTATTAATTTGCTCACTTGTATGACCAATCAATTTTCATTAGCCCTTGCTTTGCAACCAAGAATTATTTCATGTTAAACAACTATTACACTGAATAAAACCTGTCTCCGTCTCCGTGACCTTACATCCTAGTGAGTACGAAACAAAAAAAAAAAGTAAGTTAAAAATAAATATAAACCACATGTTAATTGGTCATTATCTCATTCATTCAAGGAAAATACTCTAGCTATTTTAAACAGAAGAGGTTTGAAACATATTTAAAACATAAATGCAATTCAAAAGGGGTCAAAAAGAAATCAAAGTCAGAGGCCTGACACTGGTGCTTTTGCATCTAAAAGTTCTCCCCCGTTGCTAACTGCACTCAGGAAGTAGACATACACCTCAGCTACATCTGACATCCATAAAACTATTGAACAGACAGTGAAACACGAAGTCCAGCCTTTTCACTGTGTCTCCACAGTCTCACCTCCACAACCTTGCTTGTCTATCAATAAGCGAGTGAGGAAGTAGCCTGTCATTTCTTCTCTCAAAGAAAACTTGAAACTTAATTTCAATGTAGAATCCACTATTAAGACAAAGGAGTCTGGGCTTTGTGGTTCTCAGCTTACCAGTGTCTAAGGAATAGGAAATAAAGAATCCCAGAGAGAAGGTAGAGTGGGTTTGAAGTGGGCCAACCCAAGAACCTGTCACACTGCAGATGAAGAGAAATGGTGTACAAAGATAATATAAATGTGAGAGAATAAAATTTCAGTATTGGGAGCTTCTACAATGATATGCTTGTCAGAGATGACTGAGAAGCTGGTATTTGATCAGAGAGCTGAAGAAGATAATGGGAATAACAAAGGAAGGCTGTGAAGTGATGAACAGCTGCACACACTGCAAGCAGAGGGGTGTGGGGGTCTGAGAAGTCAGTGGGCTCAAGCACAACGAGTGGGAGAGTGAAGCATGGAAATGCAAAGTGATAAGAAAAAACAAGTAGGAAGAAAATCATGCTGTACCTTTCAAACCATGAGAAGGGCAATAAACAAGTATTTAAAGTTGCAAGTAAGATAGCATTAGGATCTGAGTTACTTTCTAAATATCCGACTAATGATAAGTGCTGTATAGGCCTTGGATGGCTGTGATTCAATAACGTCAGCTGGGAAAAGAGGGAGGGTTTTTGCTACAGTCTCATGGCTCAAACTCATGGGCTTCATAAAGCAGCTGGAAGTAAACAATGGGACTGGAAGTCTGGTGTAGGGTGGACCCAACAGACTGTGAGGACAGCTTCTAAGAGCAAGGCAGATATAGGACTTCAGTGAAGGATGGTTAAACAAGTGCACCTCACTTCTAGGTCATCTCTACATTATCACCTCTTTGCATTGGCTTTCACCTCCACCCATACTCACTTCTGAACCTGCATCAGAAACCTGACAACTTTGGGGACACGTAGTAACTGCAAATATTCAAATATTCTTTTGCCTCTTCTAATTCTGAAACAATATAAATTTCAAAAATAAGAAAAATAATTCCTACAGTACTTATTTAGAAAATTATTTATTCTATTAGATGCTTAACTAATGAAGTTAATGCTTCACTTATTAATCTAGGAGTAGATAACCATGAACTTTTGTCCTCCTTTTCCCAACCTGATATTAAAATGCTTATGTCCAGTTTGTCAAATATCATTGCTCAAGTCTTTGGATGGAAAGAACACCTGCCACTTTTGAAAAAAAGCAAAACAAAAGGAATTCTTTTTATGGGCTCCAGCTTTGGTTAAATTAATGGCCAACTTGAGTGGGAACACCCTACTGACCTGAGTGAGTGTGGTTCTGAATGTGGAAGACCCACCTGAGAATTGTTGCCAGAAAGGCATAAAAGGAGAAGAGGACGGACAGATTGTATGCTGCTGGTTTCCCATATGCTATGGCTGGTTTGCTAGATATGGACTCAGCTGTTCTCCTGGTTGGAGGAGTCTGAGTTCTCGCTGTCGCCTGGAAGGGCTATGGTTCTTTTTGAAGGAGCTCTGGTCTTCTCATTGTGCGTTGCTTCCTGACTCCAGTGAAGATCCCTCAGTCTTTTGGCACAGATCCTTCACCACACTGACGCAGGTTTTCTAATTTCCATCACTGACCCCTGGGTCTTCCTAGTGCAAATCCTTGACGTGGACTTGCATGAGACACTGCCCTGGGCTCCAGACCTTTGACTGGACTAGTGCAGGACATTGCCATGGAAGCCTGGTCTGCGATTGGGTTCTTCAGGTCTTTTGTGCAGGCGGATCTCTTGTGCTATTCTGGATTTGACTTTTTGGATGAATATTATGATACTCCTATCAATTTATGTGTCTTATATCATATTTATTACCTTGCAAATCGCTGACTACCAGCTATAGCTTCATGACCAGACTGTGGCAAGACAATCTGAAGGAATACTGACAGGAGACAAGAGCCCCCAGGTCTCAAACTGAAGATGCTCTTGGATGACAGAATGAATCACAGGCACAAGCAATACTGCAGAAAAAAAAAAAACACGTGATAGCAAAGTCGTGAAAAACAGATGTTATGATGACCTCAGTTCATGGAAATCAAACCATTAACTTGCTTACCATTATCCAGTACTTTGAAGTGGTCTCTAAGGAAACCAAGAGTGGAAGGGTGTAAACCAGGTGCTTCCAGATTTTAGTGAGGTGCACTTTGGGAGAGCAAAAACCATCTAAGTTGGAATGTAAAGCAGACAACCACAATACTTTACATTAGCATAATACAAGGCCCTATAATGACAGCATTGCTCGTCAGCAAGCTGAAATATAGGGAATAGCCAAATTGTTTCCCTTTTTTTCTTGGATTGATTAAAACACATAGCTTTTGGTAACTCACATGATAGTCTTTTTTTTTTTTTTTTTTTTTTTTTTTTTTTTTTTTTTGGTATTGGGGATCAAACTCACAACTTTGCACCTGCCAGGCAGGTGCTTACACCACTGAGCTAAATCCCTAGCTCAGATGGTAGTCTTTAGGCATGTTCAAGCATGGTGGATACGAACTTCCAGGCTTTCCTTCCTTCATTCAATTTATTCAGCAATTCAGAACCTGAGGTAACAGTCTATCAGCAAGTCTAGACCCTTACACTGAAATCTACATAAGTTTCAAAGAGCTATTTATATTTTTCAGTTCTGAAACTATTTTAAATTAGACTGGAATACGATGCCTGAGTTTTTGTATCCTGCTTGTATTTATTCACATTTCTGAGTCTCAATTTTATTTTAATTGTGTGTATGTGTATATTATTTGACTTTCCAATTACTGGGACAAAACATCAACCTCCACAATTTAAAGGCTCATGGTTTCAGTGGAGTTAGTCCACAGTTATCTGACTTCAAGACAGAAATGGTATGGTAAAAGGACCTGGTGGAGGAAAGCTCTTCATACCATGATTGCCAAGAAGCAGTGGGAGAAAAAGCAGAAGAGCAGAACTGGGGACAAGAATACAATCATCCAAGACACACCCCCAGTGACAAATCTCTTCTGACTAAGCCTTACCTCTCAACAGTATGTTCAGTTACAGAACTCACTAATGATGAGTCCACCCAATTACCCAATCCCTTCCTAAAGTCCCTCATCTAAATACATGAGACTTTTCAGGTACACTTCAGATCTAAACCGTAACAAAATGAGTTTATAAAAATCTAATCCAATGAAAAAAATTCCTGTAATGTATATAAAAGTTTTTTCTAAATTTAAATTGCTACTACATTGTAGACAGTCAATGACTTTAGGTTCCTTTCTGCTTTGGGATGAAAAAAATTGGAGTTAAGGAGAATGAGTTTTGGAATTAAAAATAGCAGCATGTTATATAGATCAGAACATAGCAAATTTTTAGAGGATTTAGCCTCAATGTCATTATAGAAACAAAATTATAAATTTTGAGTTACCACTATATGGAGGTACTTTAATTATTAGATAAGCTTGTTTATATAAATAGTACCTAAGTATATATTCAATATATTTTTGTTTGAACAAATGAATTGGTGATATTAATATTTTAGTTAGAATTTAAATGCTATTTATTTGGATTGCCTTGATAATTTCCACTCAATAAATGCATATTATCAGCCTCAGTTTCTTAGTATATATAGTGCAAGATTGAAACAGTGAGCAATTCTTAAACCCTCATGTATAAAAGAAGCATACAGATATTTTATCAAAAGTTAAAATGAAAAGTTTTAATTAGAAGTTTTGTGTTGGGGCCTTGAATCTTGATTCTGAAAAGGCATCATAGTTGATTGTGTTGAGGTGAATAACAAAAAAAAAAAATTAAAGTCTGGACTAAGATCTCACATACCTCAAAAATGCTCTATTTTTTTTTCCACAAATTATTTCAAGAGTCCTCCTGCTAGAACTTGAAATTATTTTCTGATTCCTACATAATCTTATTAACATATGTGTATGTGTGTGTGTGTGTGCGTGTGTGTGTGTATGGGTGTATGCCTTCATACAAAAACACAGAATATACACATACTCAAGTGAACATGATCATGGAAACTGTATCAGAAATCATCTGTATTACTGATTAAAATAACAGATTTTGGAGATGGGATCAATAACTATGATGAAAAACTACCATATTATAAAAGTTCTGCAGCCTTTTCCCATTGTATTTTCGTTCAACCAGTGCAAATAAAAATGTCTAAATGACGTTTGCAAAATCACAGCAAAACTGAGACTAAAAAGTGCCAAGACTCCCAACATCATTACACTTACCTACTTTGCAGAATACAAATTTCAAATGTTAAATCTCTAAGGACATAGGCAGTCCCTGTAAATTGTTAAATACCACAGGCTGTGCTCAAATGTGAGATCCTCTTGCCTCATCTTCCCAAAATGCTAGCATTACAGGTGTGCACTACAATGCTTCATGTCACTCTCTGAGTCAGTGAGCAACCTCCCTTGAGATCATGTTACATTATGCTTTGTGTTTCCAAAACAAGCCCAGGTTTGTGATTGGAGTAAACAGATGTGACTTCAGGAATATTTATCATTTCTCTCTTTAAATATCCTTACATTTCTTCCAAAAAATGGTAGGCCCCTGGGAGTCTTAAATTTAAGCAAATGCAAAGAGAAAATTGTAAGAAAACACCAATCACCTCACGAACAGAGCATAAAAAATTCCATCACCCTAATAGCAGATCTGCTTCACTCTTTGTACAATTTTTTATGGAGTCACTTTGTGAATAAATCTTCCCACTTGGAGGAGCATATTCCATTAGCTGCCAAGGTTGAAGAATGAGAGGAATCTATGCTCTGTGAAGAGCAGCTGGGTTCACACGACCTCAGGATCGGCACCTCCTCGGTCTTTCCTAATGGTGCCTTTTGGGAACAGTGCCCTCCTTTTACATAGAAATGGGAACATTCAATTTCCCAGATGGTTTGACCCTAGAAATAATAGGAAGAAATAGCAAAAGTAGGCACTAAAAATGTGTTTAAGTGGTAGTATTAAAAAAAGAAGTGCTAGGTTCTCCAGTATAGTTCTTATTGTTGAATTCAGGGTAATCTTCACTCACTATACATATTGAAAATGAAGTTTTCACTTGAAGTCAGTAACAGGGGTGAACACTAACACAGACACCAAATACCTATCCTTAGGATAGCCAACTGCAAGAATCCCCACTGCATGAGGTAACTGACCAGAAAAACCCTGCTGTAACCTCTAGAACCCATTTCAGTGTTGGTGCCAGGGCCATGCTTTCTCAGGCTGGGGTCATTCCAGGACTGCGTAGGGGAGACATCCTCATGCTGGGCTTCTCTGCTCAGGAGAAGAGTCCTCTGATGACTGACTTTCATTAATGTACCTAACAGTGACCTTGTCATACTTTCCTTGGAGCTATGCTTCTGGTCAAAGATGTTCTACCCACACTTTCTTCTTCCTTCCCTTTCCTGTCCTCTGTGGGTCAGATTTATAGCATGGTCTCGTGGTGCTCTCAAACTTTCCTGACTCCTTCTCCATTTTGTCTCTCAGGTTTTGTTCAATAATAATCTCTTAATACCACCTTGATTGCTGCTTATCACAGAACTCAGGCTATTTCAAAATTTTTCTTTATATTTTTAGATAAATCTCTCAGTAATTTGTTAATCAAAATTGTAGTCTGCAAGTACCCAAAATAAGAATGTAGTTTCAGTGTGGGAAGGACCATTGAACATAATTTCATTCTGAGCATTACATGTCGCTGCTCAGCCCAAGCAATTAATAATGTTGCTCATAGTCAGTCCACTGTATCAGAAGATGACTGTGACACATAAGCAAAAGCTCAAGTTAATAATAAGTTTTGATTTTGCTTAGTTTTATTTGTGAACACTTCACACCACCTAGTTACCCTAATGCAAAGTAACAAATAGATTTATTTCATTGCAGTCTCCAGAAAAAGACTGGTCCAGAGCATTGTGCCACTGAATGACAGGTGAATTGGTAGCATCTTTGATTGATTAGATGTTTGGCAACCCTGTTCTGGAGATTTAGCATTTGATTGTTTGGGGTCCCAAGTCCCATAAGAATACCATAACTTCAATTTTGTTTTCACATATAAAACAGAATAAAATATTATTTAAAATGAAATATCAATTCAACTCTAATAAAATAAATGAAACCAAGATAATTATGATTATGCAACCTTCCTTAAAGGCCCGAAACAATCACCGGTATACACTTCACTGACAATGTCTACTGGATAGGACTGGAAGCCGACTCTCAAATTATGTCTTAATGTTCTTCAGCATCAACTTAACTGCTCAGTATTTGTAAAAAGGAAATTTAGATATCCAACTTTATTAGTTGTGAAAGAGAATCCACTGAAGGTCATTTATCATGGTGATTACCTACTGAATTCTCACGAGCTGATCTTCATGAGGGAGAGTGTGGTTGTCTTGCAGGAAGCATTTCTATATAGCAAACCATTTGACGTAGCCTGTTTGTTGGACTGATGGGAACACTCAGCTGTGTCATCAGACGCATCCTTTAGAAGCACAGCAGCTCAGTCCTCTCTCAGGACTCACTTTAAAGAAAATAAAAAAAAAAAAATTTAGACCAGAGAAATTCTGTCTTAAACAAAATGAGACCCAAGAATGCAGTCCAATGCCCAACTAAATTTATGAATGTTGTTTGCCCAACAGGTTTAGATGAATCTAAATTGTTTGGATTAAAGATTTATCTCAGTCATTTCCTAATCACAAGAAAAAATTAGTAAGGTTTTGTTTGGTGTTATTTTTTGTTCATTCATTTTATGGTCTGTGGATTGAACCCAGAGCCTAACACTGAGTAAATTCCAAGCCTTTTTATTTTTATTTTGTGAAAAAGTCTCCCAAAGTGTCTAAATTATCTAGGTTTGGTCTAATCTTTGGATTCTCCTGTGTAACCTCCTGCATAGCCAGAATTATAAGTATGTGTCACCATACCCAACCAGTAAATTTTAATTTAGCCTAAGGTCATATTTTGAGATTGTAGGTAGAGTTTTGAACCCATTTCCATTTTAGTTTTCTCACATATAAATAGGAAATACAATAACACCTGTTTATTGTAAAATTTTTGAGAATTTTAATGTACTGGATTCTGTTTTAAATGAGCATTTTTCACTAGAATAATGTGATATGTGTGGATTTGTAGCAGAAAATGTTCCACCCAGCCAGTATACTTTAGTTTCTTAGTTACCCAGATAATAGTTTCTGTTGCAGTTCTGGCTACTTCTGTTTCCTAGAAATGGCTGGTCACTGTGATGCACAGCCAGTCACTATGATGCATATTGTAAGAACAAATCAAAGACAGCCAAGCACTCTACCTCTGTATTCCTCCTTTGCAATCCCACAAACACCTCCCTCCCTGAGACTTCGGGGCCTGTTATTTTTTGAATGATCCCAATTAGTGGTCATCAAGATAGAATAAACCTACCTCTAAATCCTGGGTGTTGTTTTGGTGTTTCTGCATCAAGTTTGCTGACCTCTGGTCACCGGTCGTGGCCTTTATGGATGAAGCAAGGACCCCTCCAGGTCCTGATGGGTAGGCGTGCCCTGGAGATTTCTCGAGTCCTCTCAGAGGTCTGGAGGAGGATTCCTGGTTCCCCACTTCAGAAGCTCACCTTGGACCCCAAAGGGAGGAGGATGTAGTCTGTCCGTCTGTCTGCTGGTCTGCCTGCCAGATTCTAGTAAGACCCCCTGGGAAACCTCAGTCTGTCAGTCCTGCTCAACTCAAGCAAAAGGGGAACTGGTCAGCTCTCATTAGTCAGGACCATCCTCAAGGGACGGGGTTAGAATGTTTAACCTCTGAGTGCCTAATGAATGTGCATTTGAGTGGAATGGACAGCATAAGCCATAGCCTGATCCATCAGTACACCAAGACTGGGAAGCACTGGTTGAGGTGGCTGAGTGGGCCCTCATGTGTAATTCTGAGGAGACTGACATACGACATACTAGAGACATCGCATTCTCCTTAACTAAATCACACTTAAGTCCCTACAAGGGGTGCGGCAACCAGATGCCAACTGGTATATATGTCTGAATTGAAAATATGCCTTCCTCTGCTTGTGAGTTGTTACTATAAACCCGTTCAACTGGGATGATCCTGAGACAAAGGGCTAACTCACTTAGAGTCAATTGCAACAAAGAGTTAAGAACTCTCTCACTGTTTTGGGGGAGACTTTAACCGATTTGGTCAAGTCACCAGCACCTTTTCACCATGACAGCATGTTTCTCTGTCATTTCCAGCTCTGTAACGTTACTCTGAGCCAATGATATAGACTGTCAAACTGCTAAAACATAGCTTTCCTGACTGTAAAACCAGTTCAGGATCTCCAAGCTGCCAATGCTGCACAATCACCCTCCATATACATTACCTCAGTCTTCTGTCACCCACAACCTGATGGTACACACCCCTGGACCTAAGGAATTCTTTCTTCTGCTTTTGACTGACTCCCGTCAACCAGCCCCTCTTTGCCTTTAAGTGGAAAGACCCAGTTCTGAATTCAAAGGTTAATTGATCTGGACTCAAGTTCCCACAGGTTTTAAAACTTCTTTGTCCTCTTTTGGAAAAGCCCTCACAGATGACATTGCTAGTTTCCCAGCACAAAATATTACTACACTTTTGATTAATGACAACCAAGCCACAGTGCTAGCACCTATACCCCTGCAGCCAGCTCAGGCTTCAGTGTCTGTGTCACTGGTCCTGATCCCCACCCGGCATGACTTAGTGCTCATCGTCACCTACTCAAGCTGGCCAGGAAAACAGAAGTTTATAGGGTCCTGGCGTGAAAAATCGTCTCTAGATATGGCCCACCCTAGATCATTGGCAATGACAATAGGCCCGCATTTGTAGCAGAGATAACCAAACAAAAGCTACACACAATGTAGACCGTGAACTCTAAAACATCCATAAAATAAAACATAACCAAGCAGACACAGCTTGTAACTAGCTCAACAAAAGTTTAGCTAGAAGACCAGCTATATTTGCAAACTCCTGCACACATAACCAAGGTACATATTAACTAAATCTACAAGTTTCTGAAATCTAGCTTTTGATTCATCATTCCAGAGTTATAAGAGCCCATTCAGAAGATTACTGAAAAAATTTACTGAACAGCTACTCCTGGGCTCACTCTGAAGACAGGATGCACTCAAAGCCCTTCTCTGGTTACTCTGGATGTTGATGACTCCCTGGACATCTGAAGCCTGAAGACACCTTCACAAGATTGCTCTACACCGATTCCCCTGGATTTTTGGGTCTTTTCAGGCTGCTTACCCCAGTCCTTGCTCCCCTGTCCCCTGATGGTTGTGATTTTTGCCTTAAATTCTGTAGATAGTTGCCCTAACATTTGATGAGCATCCAAATCATATTGGACACTCTCCTAGATCAGATTTAACTTCCTCACTACTTTGCCAGAGTAATGTTGCAGAACATACAGACCTAAATCATGTCTCTTCCTAAAAGCAATGTAAGGAAGACCCTGTAATAAGACAATACTGGAGGCCTTGGCTAGGGCCCATTCTAGGATGACTGATAACCCTAATGTTACTACTTCTAATTGAGCCTTGGCTCAAAAGATGACAAGTAACATGCCCAGCCAAAGATTTGCTGGGGAAACTAAAAGAGGGGGAAATGTAATAGAAAATGGCTCCCTAGCCAGTATACTTCAGTTTCTTAGTTGCCCAGGTAATACTTGCAGTTCTGTTTTCTTCTGTCTCCTAGAAACAGCAGGTCATTATGATGCATATTGTAAGAACCAATCAAAGACAGCCAAGTATTCCACCTGTGCACATTCTCTTTGCAGTTCCATAAAAAACTCCCTCCCTGAGCTTTTAGGGCCTGATATTTTTGGAATGATCCCAATCAGTGCCCATTGATGAAAAATAAATTTGCCTTCAAATCCTGGGTGTCATTTTGGTGTTTCTAATTGCCATTGCAGTTTGCAAAATTTCTGGGTCCCTATAAGATTAGGCCCTCCGCCTAAGAGATTCTAGCTGATTAGAGTCAGTAGATCCTCCTTTTGGCCTACTCAAAAGCATCTTTCAAGTAATTATATGATCTCTATCTCACATTGTGTTTGTGTTTTTACTGGTTTATTCCCATGTGCAAACAATCCCAACCTGTTCCCTTAAGAATAAAATTTCTTTCTATAGTTACCTACACTTATTAGGTCCAAGGGTTTTCCTGCTGCTTCATCTGAAGACTCA
This sequence comes from Dasyprocta punctata, assembly GCA_004363535.1. Classification (NCBI taxonomy): domain Eukaryota; kingdom Metazoa; phylum Chordata; class Mammalia; order Rodentia; family Dasyproctidae; genus Dasyprocta; species Dasyprocta punctata. Next base: position 50,798 of record RJWM01005740.1, read on the forward strand.
ATTAAACCCTCATCTCCACTTTGGTAAAACTGTAATATAACTGGCAAACCAAATTTGTGACTCGTACTAACAGGAACACAGCTGTTCATTCTCCAGAAAATGCATTCTTCTCTTTGCTCCTTCCTTATCATGCTGACCCCTTCTTTAATAGTCTCTCCTAGTTCTTCCTCGCTTCTCACTCTTTTAATGTTGAGGTTCTCCAGCATTCAACCCATGACCCTGCTCTCTCTATGTTGGCATTTGTTTGCATGTTGATCTCATCTAATGCCCTTTGTGCAGATGAATTTCAAATTTAAGTACGCAAGTTGACTTCTCACTTGAATTCCAGATGCACTTTTCCAAATCCCTAACTGACATCTCCTTTTGGTGTCTGGTATTTGTTTTAAACTTAACTTATCCTAAACCAGGTTTTAATACTCCCTCCCTAACTGCTGCCTCTCTCACAGTTTTCCTGATTGCTGAAAATGGCAAATCCGTTTTTCCAATCAATCTGGGCTCCACCATACATCCAATTTATAGGCAAATCGGTTGGTGTTATCTTCAAAATCAATGTAGAATATGATTGCTTTATGACACCTCAACCCATACCACCTTAGCTGAAACTGCTTTATATCTCATGTCGATTATTCACAGTCCCTTCAGTCATCTTCCCCGTTTCCACTCTTGTATCACTTCCTCTTCCTGCCCTCCATACATGCTTCTGAATTCTCAGTGTAGCAGCCACACAGACTCTTAAATATCTAGATTATTTCTCTGTGCAAGAGTTTTTCATGAATTGCCACCTCATTCAGAAATAAAAAATCTTCATAATACTTCAGAGATCTTACCTATTTAGATCTCTGTTTATTGTTTCCACCTTGTCCTCTCTAGTCCAGCAGTGCTCCCCTAACTCACTGTCCACGCCTCCAAGTCCTTTCTCTCGCCTGGAATACCCATTCGCTTCCTGCAGTTTCTGCTCAAATATCACCTCTCTAATAAATTCAACAGTGACCACCTTATTTAAGGCTGTATTCTACAGATTACCAATCCTCTTACCCATTGCAAAACCTTTTTTTTTCCTTCAAAGTATTTTCAGTTTTTCAACATGTACTTTATCAGTTCAAATATAAGTTCCAAGTAAGAAAATATAGTGATGCGCTGGGTTCATTGCTATATTCCCAGCACCTAGAACATCGTACAGTATACAATCGTCAGTAAATATCAAGGAATAAATAGATATTATAGATACAATGCTAGCATTATTTGATTAAATTTACTTGATGTGAAATTACACACCTGTAATGCTGGTTTTTAGTCTGATTTGGTATAGGAGTACACACATATTTTTAAAACACATGTTCTTAAATTATCTTTGCCTTGATTTATTTGGGCCAATAAAATGACATACTTTGAAATTTTAGACAACATTAAAGGAGGTGCTAGTGTCTGTGTATGTCTCACCAAAAGTACATATGTTGGAACTTAATTGCCAAAGTGATACTATTAAGTGGGGCCATTAGGTGGTCAGGAGAATGAAGGCTTCATACCCAAGAAATGGGCCTTTAAGTTCACTTTCTTCTGCTCTTCTGTTATGTGATGGCACATTCCTTGTGACCTGTGAGTACACAGAGTTCCAGACACCATTGTAGACTCAGAGATAAGCCCTCTGCAGATGTCAAAATCCACCCCTGAATTCTTTCCTTCATCTTGTTTTCCCAAATTTAAAAACTGGTAGGAATACATTGCTGTTACCAATAATTGACTCAGTCTATAGTACTTTGCTACAGCAGCCTTACCACACTAAAATAAAGGAGATTAAATTTTGTCCTAAATGAAGGTTTGTAAAAAAAGATTAGAATTTCATAATAATGTATGCATTGATGTCAGGTTTTTTTAACCTGTCTTTTTTCTCCTGTCAACCAAAAATTTCCCCCATTTCTGAGTATGAAATAAATAATTTTCCTTTCAAAAGAAAAGGGGAAGTATTTTTTAAAAGGCAAAAAGAAAGGAATGGCTCTTATACTTACCACTTTGTGGGACTATATATTTAAATTATAACATGTTTCTTGTGCAATTTTATAGATAGACTGTGTAGGCTAACTATTGTCACTGTTTACTGAATCATTCTTACATCACTTCCCCTCACAATGTTTGTGGCGTCATAAAAACATGATGGTGTCACTCTGCCACCTACAATAAACAATAAAAAGAAATCAAGATGTAAACTGTGATGAGATCATTTTTAATATATGATGTTTCTTATGAGTAAAGTATTTTTGTTTAAATTGATATGATGAAACTGTATAGTCTACATTGACAAAATTAATTGATTATGTAGTTAGCTTTATGATAATAAATACATACTGTTATCCTAAAGATTAATTTGTTTTGAAAAGTTTAAATAATTGAAATGAAACAATTTAGTTTATTTGACTAAGTTTTTAATTAATGTGGAAGAAACAAGAATGGTAGGATGGGTAAGGAAAAGCGAGTATCCTCTGGAGTATTTTTTACGGGAAAGGAATATCTATCACACATGATTGTTCTAAAATATTATTAGAAAGTTAAACACCATTGTTGATAATATAGCCTGGAGACACATGGCTGGGGGTTGCCTGAGTAGCAAAGAGGACTGGATTTTTTTCTTTTTCTTTGCTTTGTAAATCATTAGCTATAGATAAAACCCATCCAAGTTTGAGTTTCAAGCTATACCACAAGAGAATGCAACCTCCTTTGAGCATGTTGGTAATATCAGGGCTGTACAAAGTTCAGACAATGAGTAAAGCTTTGGAGAAAGCCTCAAAGTCTTAAAACAAACCTCATAGAAAGCATCCCAGTAGGGAATAAATAACGATTTAGGAGGTTAACACAGCTTGCTTTCCTCATGAAAGATCAGTAGCCTCAGAGAAAGGAAAACTATATTCCTTGATTCAGTTAATCATATAAACGTAACCAGAGTCCTCACTCAATACAACCACAATTTTCATGTTTGCCTAACTTTATGCATGAAGTTGTATTCTCCTCCCTCATCTCTTGCAATCTCTTTGCAATCAACTCTTCATATGTTCTACACAAAAACCATGCATCTTGTCTGAAATTTTTTGTGAATGAAATAAAGGTGTGTCACCCATTTCTTGCAGTGTCAGGACCTCTCAGTGTTAGGAGGCAGCTTTCCATTGACAATGTGATACAACATTTGACAAAACTATGTGAGATCCTCATCATTACTATTTCTGAACATTTGATAGAAGATGAAAAGAATGAATAAAGTCAGACTAGTACTAGAATAAAAGCTCCTTTTTTCACTCATCAGAAATTTTCCATAAAAACTTTAAACTGTCATTTTAATTTTAAATCATTACAGCAATTCAAAACCACATTCTATACCCTCATCTGAATATTTCAAGAATCTTTGTGTTAGAAAATTGATGCTCATTGTCAAATTGGCTAATATATAATTATTTTGATTTATATAATTCCCTAAATCAAGTATAGCAAAACTCATGAACTTAGATGTTAGCTAGCATAGAAAGTAATAGAATTTCATGCTAAATGATAATAGTAGGACAAAAAAATACTTCTTTTATTGCCATGTCACTAAAGGAAATTAAATTTTTAAAAATATTCATTTAGAAAAGTTGTTTCAAATAGTATATTAATAAGAAAAATTGGAGTTGTGAGTATAGTAAATGATAAAATAATGTGTTTAGCATATTAAGGCCCTGAATCAGATACCTAGCCCGTAATCAGACAACAAAGAGAAAGAAAGAAAGAAAGAAAGAAGAGGAAAGGGAGGAAAAGAGAGAATGAAGGGTGGAAAGGCAGGAGAGAAGAAGGGAGGGAGGGAGGAAGAGAGGGAGAGAGAAAATGTAAAGAAAAAGAACAAAGAAAAAAAAAACATGAAAAGTTCCTAGAGGGATAAGAATTTTACCTATGTCATCAGTGATTACTATCATACTTTCTGCACGATTCTTGTATCTGAACCTGACTTGAAAGAGCGAAAATAGGATCCTCCTGACATATCAAATCTGCTCTTGTATATGTTACACTTAAGGCAATGTCTTACCAAGTTGCCAAGCGTGGCTTCAAACTTACAGCCTTTCTGCCTCAGCCTGAGATTATAGGTCTGTACCACCGCATCGACCTAGATTATCTGTTTTGAAGAATAATGAGGAGTTTTGACTTTCCCAAACTAATGTGCTCATGCAGGAGTTTTAAAATATTGTATCATAATATAGCAACAAACATAACATAAACAAAACTGTTTGTTTGTGATAAAATTCCACAGTAATTGGCTTATTTTTAATAGTTTGGAAAAGTCTTTTTAAATACACATTTTAAGTGATTTTAACCATTAAGTTACTTACCTTCCTTAATATATATTTTTTATCTTGTGTAAATCTACAGCATAGTGTTAAAAACTGTGAAGGTAAAGAACTATGTATAGTTGACTGTGTTACAGGAAATTTCTGTACAGCAAGGAAAGAAGAATATACCCCTAGGAAACAATAGAAAATTAAGAAGGACAGTGAGGTTAAAAGCATAGATTAGTGAAGGTTGCCTATATCATGTATTTCTGGTTGCCTTTACCATACCCTAAGTCATAAAAGTATCTGAACATAAACACTAGCAACAAAAACAGGAAATACAAGGGCAATTTGTAGGCTTTTTCAAGAACTCCCATAAGTAGTTTAGATACTTGTTTTTCTTTCATACATTGTTTTTCCAATACCTTGTCCCAGCTACCCACTGCTTCTGTGACCACTTATCAAAGTGCCTCTCTGAATCACTTGGCACTAGTGTCAAGCCACCTGACAACAAATTTATGCAATCTGCTATACTCTACCTGGGTCTACACAGCTGATTTTTTTGTTCACATATGTCATTTGCTAACATAATGGAGTGTATAAATAATTTGGCAGGAGCCTCATTGGGGGCTTATTGGATTTTAACAGAGTAAATTCTTTTGAGATTTTCTAAAAAATAAAAAAGTAAATTAGCAATTGCAAGTCTAAATAACCATGCTGGCTTAAGTGACAGAATTCAATTCAACTTTAAAAATTTTACTAGATTTAAAAGCAATGCTCTTCCTCAAAAGCGAAATTTGAAATACAGTAAGTAGATTCAAAATATACCTATTCTAAAACGACTAAGCAATTTGATGAAAAGATGAAAAGGATTCATTGAAAGGCTTTGATCTTATCTCACAACTCAAATGTTTAATGACACGTTTAGTTCACAGCGGATTTCAGAGTGGTTCAAAGGTATTCCAACCACCCCTTCTGCAATTTAGAAGTTTATAAAGTAGTTATATTTAGTGGTTTCTTTCACTTAGCAGCTCTACGTTGATTTACACAGTACTAACAAAAGGGCTCCTGGAGGTCCTCACTTTTACAGAGGAAAACTTTGTACAGCAATCCTTAGGTTGGCTTTAAGAGTCAGAATACAAACATGCTTTAGAATCAAAAGAGGCCTCTAACAGAAATTGGCTACTCTGATTTACCTAAACTTTTCAGCCAGCTATCCAAAGCTTCAGAAATGGGCATGGTTTATTAAAGTTTCCAAATTCAAGGGGAGTGAGTGAAATAACAAGAAAAGACAGGGAAAAAATGGATTGTATCTGAAATAATGAGATCTATATTTGCTACTGATTGGTGAAAATAAACAAAATGTAGCTGAAAGGAATTGTGTCTTCTGTATCTCATCCATTTCCATGTACTAGGATAGACATTTAAATTGATTAATCAGTGAGTATCTGAGAATGATCCCAGAGAAATACATAGTCAGAAATAAATGTTTATACTGATGGTACTGGACGATTTAATAGAGATTTTTGAAATCCGAAGTCTTGCAAATCATTTGAATCTTAGTAATTATGTGTCTATGAATTGGTGTTTTTCTACAATCACGTTTTTCATAAGTAAAATGTGTAATAATTTAAATTTCTGCACTTTGAAGGACTGTGTCAGGTTTTCTATTGTGTCTTGTTAAAATAGTGGAGCTTTGTATTTCTTGTGAAAAATAAAAATCTAAATGTAGTTAACATGTCTCTGGCTAGCCTGCCTAAGTAAGACTAAATCGCTTTGAATTAGTTGAAAGTATTTTAGTGTTTCCATTTACATACCTGAAATGCTATTTCTAAATTCTATATCTAATTCTTTAAAATTATTTTATAATATCCAATGATTAAAAGTTTATTGGCTAATAATTTTATAAAACACAGAGTTGAAATTGGCAAAATGAATTAGTAAGATTAAAAAAACTGGATTTAATTAGTGTGCAATATCAAAAAGGTTATCCCGTGGTAAATTAAAGGCAAATTTGAAACAAAACTGAACCATAATCCCAAATCGAAACTCTGAGATCCAATTTCCACTTAAATTATTGCAGTATCTTTATTTCTTCCTCTGTCTATCTTTGCATAGTTTATTTACACTCATCACTGAGATATCAGTGTTTTCTGTCTTCAAAGTTAATCTCTATCCCGAGTACATTATTAACTCCTTTGCTTATCACTCATCTTCTGTCATTGTCATATTTCTTCTTTTTTGCATTATAATAAAATTATTATTGTTTCACTGTTATTTCCTCAATTGCTGTTGTTCCCATTACATAAGAAATCTTGCTTATATGTTTCTAGATTGTAGCAATAGAAGTATTACCTATATTGTAATAAGAAGTAAACAAATCACTAAGTGAATGAATACAGAAAATTAGAAAAGCTATCAAAAAATTCTGGCACTGAATGCTCATCATTTGTGCAGAAGTATAGATTTGAGTCTTTAAATTTCCAAAGATTTTTAAACACTCATACTCCAAGGAAATTTTTTCTAAAATACTTTCCTTAAGTTTAGGACAGAAATATAGGTTTTATATATATATATATATATATATATATATATATATATATATATATATGCCAATGTACTACAACCTGTTAACTCACTGCTATGGTTGATACAAATGTATCAACTTGAGAAGTTTAGAAGTTTAACTAAGAGACCCAGCAAGGAATCAGGATTTCTTACTTTGTAAATATCCTCATCCTGTGCAAGAGGAGGGCTCAGAGATTTTGTGAGTGCTGCACCCACCCTGGGAGGAGGAGGTAGCCTGTGTACAATATAAGGGAGAGAAGACAATTGTCCTCCCCGTCTTTTGCTCTGGCTGCTTTTGCTGGCTGCTGACTTGAAGTGTTGCCCCGGTACCATGCCACCCTGCTTTTTAGCCAGCTGATTATAGACTGAAACCTCTACAAACTGTAAGCTAAATAAACCTTTCCTTTCTCCATTTGCGGTGCCAGGTATTCTATCCCAGCAATGAGACAAAAGTAACCAAGACATTTACTCTCTCCCACATGGTCATTTGGCATGTTTCTAATTTGGGATTATTGTAAATAGGGTAGCTGTGAACAGGATGTTTTATGGACATTTCATTTTGCATGAATATCAAGAGATGAACCTAAATTATAATGTTGGTATAGCCTTAACTTTATCAGAAACCACCACATTTCTGTTCAGAATAATAACATCATTTTTGCATTCTCTGCAAAGTATGAAACTCCAACTGCTCTAAATCCTCACCACCACTTGGTTCTACAAAACTTTATGAAATTTGTAACCATTTTTTGTGGGGCTAAACTGTTAATATATTGTAAAATAATGTCTGTCTGACGATTACCTATGTTAGGTATCTCACTGTAGATTTATTGATCATTGTAACACATTTATTTGGGAAACTGCTAATCAAATCTTCTTCCTATTGAAATTGAGTTTTTTTCTTTATATTATTGATTTATACAAGTTATTATGTATCTGAATTCAAACATTTTGCAATATATATCTACTGAGAATAGAATATTTTCTCCCAATATGTGAGTTGCATGGTCAGTTTTTATTTTATCTTTTTAAGGAGAGATATATTCAATTATAATGGATTTGAATTTAACATTATTTTCCTTTTATTAAGGCTAGAGCTTATTTGTCCTTTGTAAGAAATTTTTAGTTAAACTATAATTGTGGGGAAACTTTGCTGTTTTTAATAGATTTACTGATTTTAATTATGATTCACTCTATTATTCATTTTAAACTGAACTTTGTCTATCAAGTGAGATAGTTCAAAGTTCATTTTACCCCATATGGATATGTGTTTATTACAGCAATAATTGTCGAAAAGCTTTTCCTTTTCTCACTGAATTACACAGTCTTTGCCAAAAATCAGTTGACTCAGTATGTGTGATTTTTATTTCTGGACTATACCCTTGTCCTAGTTCTGATCTTAAGAAGAAATCATATAAAGTTTCAACATTAAGTGTCATGTCATCTATAGATTTTTTCTTAGATACTTTTTCAAAAATAGAAGAAACTACCTATTAATAGTTTGCTAAACCATTATAATGAGTGACTGATGAATTTTGTCAAATGTCTTCTTTGTGTTTATTAATTATGTATACTTTTTCCCTTTACTCTAATGATTTGATGCTTTATACATTGAGTTTTGAATATTAAACCAGCTTTTCTATCCAAGGATAAAATAAACTTGCATGATCCTTTCCCTATGTTGCTCAAATCATTAAATTTTGTGAAAACTTTTTATTTATGTTCATGAAGGACAGTGGTCTGGCTATATACTTGCATAGTCTTTGTATTTTCATCTTCATGGCTCATAAAATGAATCAAGAGATTTTTTTTTCTTTCTCCTTCATTTTAAAAAGGAATTTTTGTAAGATTAATGTTGTTTCTTCCTGCTAATGTTTAATACAATTGACTGGTCAAATCATCTGGGACCAGAGTTATTTTTGCTGGAATTTTTTTATTAAAAATCTAATATTTTTAACAAGGCACTTTTCCATTTCTTCTTGGTATTGACTGTAATGCTATAAACTTGTCCTTAATATCGTTTATCTTTCTAATGTCTGTGTAATCTGCCAGTAATGTCCTCTTTTCTTGTTACTGTTATTTAGGAATTCTCTTTTCATTATTTGACTAGTTTTTCAAGGGGTATGAAAGGTCCATTATTATTTTTAAAGTTTTTCTGGTTTGATCTTTTCATCTACAGTGTGTCGGTTTTCTGTTTAATGAATTTCCCTAAACTTATATTCACTTTCTCTTTTTTTGGTCTTCTTTGTTCTTAATGTGGTTTTTCTCTAACTTTTTAAAGAGGAAGCTTAGAATTTTTTAAATTTAAAAATAAATCTTGTATACCCATACACCCACTGTATATTAAATTCTATAGTATTTAGTATATCCATTAAACATTATAACACTTTCTGAAAATACTATTTTGTTATCCAAATTTCTTTTTCTTTCATATTGATTCAGTGCAAATATGTACATTCCCTTATGATTTTTCTTAGTTTCATTACAAATGTAATGGTTTGTTTATAAATTTTTGAATTTTTGACTACTTTTTAAATATTAATGTCACTTATCATGAGTTATTACAAGTTAATTAGAAAGTATACCCTGCCTGATTGCAAACCTTTGAAATTTATGGTGACTTCTTGTAAAGATAAAATTGTTAGTTTTAATGAATGTTTCATGTAGGCTTCCAAAGCTTGTGTACTCTGTGATTGTTGGGCATGGTGTTCTATTAATTTTAGTTAGGGCAAGTCATAGATGGTGTGGTTAAAATCTTGTGTCTGTTTGTCTACTGAATGTATCAAGATGTGAATTATAATTTACAAATAAGATTGAAGATTTATTTATTCTTCATCATAACATGTTTTTAATACATTTTTATTAGTTGCATCCCTATTTAGGATTTTATGCCTCCTGAAAAATTGTCTTTTTTAATTTTCTTAAATATCTGTTTCCATCTCCAACAATATTCCTTAAAGATTATGCTCTATCAAAAAAAAACTATGCTCTATGATATAAACATCATATCTATCCTTACCATTGTTACCCTAAATATTTACTACACCCTTGTATTCAACAAGTTTTGTCTTCATATTTAAAATATATTTGTAATTTTATTCTATGTAGTCAATACTCTGAGTATTTGTATTTAACTTAAGTATTGATACGTTTGAAATTAACTATTTTTTCTTGCTATTTACTTTTTACTTTTCCCATTTTTCACTTTTTTTATCATTTACATCTTTAATTTAGGTTAATCAAGACAAGGGTGCTTTTGTTTTGCTTAGTTTTGTTTTTGCATTGCTGGGGAATTGAACCCAGAACCTCATAGGTGCTAGGAGAGTGCTCTGCAGCACAGCTACAACCTCAGCCCAACAAGGCTACTTTTAAATCTCATATCTTAACATTTAAAATTTATCCTGTTATTGTTTATTTTGATATTGCAATATGAATCTTAAATCTATCACTGTAATTTCAAATAATATTATACAATTTCATAATATCAGAAACATAGCACTGTGCTATTGATTGTCATGTATTTCACTTTTACATAACTCTCCAAACCATATTTTAGTTGTACTTTGAACTGCCAATATATTCTAGGTAAATAAAACAAATCTTCCAAATTATTTTCTTATTCCTATGCATATTTACCTTCTTTAGTATTCTCTGTATCTCTAAAGGATTCTCTGGCATTTCCTGAAGAAGTCTCTCAGTGTTTGTTGTCTTAAAGACTAATGTGTTTTGTATTAATCCGGTGAAGTACTTGTGCTGGATACACACTTATGAAATGAACTGTTTCTTCCTTCACACTAAAGGTACCATTCTATTGTTTCTGACCTGCATTATTTCTGAAGGTTATCTGTTTTAACTCTTCTTAATAGTAATGCCTCCTTTTTCCCCTCCTCCTCATCTTCTTTTTATTCTTCTTCTTTGCATAGTGATGACGATTATGATACGATATAGCATGTGTCCTTTTCTATATCATTATTAAAATTATTCTCATCATTTTTGATGTTAAGAAATTCAATTATAACATACCTGCAAAATCTTCTCTATATTGTGTTATCTGAGCTTCTTGGATCTGTAGATTGATGTCATTTGTTAATTATAAAAATATTTTATTTGTTGTTTTCCTCTTTTTTTCTATTATCTGCTCTTTCCTTCTGGGCCCTCCCATACGTGTATGTTAAATGACTGGATACTTATGCTTTGTGTGTGTGTTCTAGTTTTGATAATTTTATTAACTTGTCTTCAGAATACACTGATCTCTTTTTCTGCTCTTTTTAAAGTTAATTTTTCAAATAAACTCCGAATATCCGCTATTATTCTTAATTCTAACTTTTCCACTGAAGTTTTTATCCTTTACTCTTCTCTGTTGAAATTATCAAGTTTTTCATGCATTAGTCTATGTTTGACACTAAATGCTTTGGTACAATTAGCATAGCTTTTCATACTCCTGATATCTGATTATTCTATCTCACATAACGAAGATTTTAGCTTTTGATAATGGGTATTTTTTCCTATTTATTTGAATCACTCAAAAAATACATTTTTGCCAAACCACACTTTTTCATCATGAGTAGAAGAAATTAAATGAATGAAAACTCTGTGCCCTCCCCATAAAAAAAGCATACCTTTTGCTCTCTTCTGCTGCTCACTAAGGGAGCCAAGTCATTTTGTTCTATGTTTCAGCTCAGACTTGGATTTGTTATGGTATTAGATAGATTCATTTCACTTCTGGTCCAAATATAGGAAAGATGGTATTTGGGTTACTTTTGTCAGGGTTTAGGTTGTGAGCACTGATGAGATTTTCTGATTTCGTTATAATTTACAAACTAATAAAAGTTTTCTGATTTGTTAAAGATCAACTCTCTCTCTGTCTCTCCTTGTCTCTGTCTCTCCCTGTCTCTGTCTCTTTTTCTCTCTTTTGTTCTCTTTCTCCCTCTCTCCTCTCTCCCCCTCTTCTCTCCCCCTCTCTGTCTCTCTCCCCTTCTCTTTCCTTGCCTTTCTTTATATCATAGTCAGTGATCTTTGGGCTTCCTAAGGAATTTTATTTGCTTTTCAGCTATATCTTAGGTTTTTTTTCCTCAAAAACACACCCTATGGTAGTCTCTCGGGTGGTCTCTAAATACTCAATGCGTATTAGAAATGTGACTTTATCCTTCTTTCCTGCTGCCAACCATCAATACGATGCATCCCCATGACTTTATTATACTTTTTAAACAGAGCAAATTTGAACTAATGGCAATGTTCATCTTTGGATGAAATATTGAGTCAGTTTGGGGTAAAAATTTACATTTATAAAGGTTATATATACTATTGATCTTAAAAATAACTCCAGAATATGACATATTTTACTGCCTATACCCAGGTGAGAAGGGAATTCTTTTCTGCATTAAAATAAAATACATTTAAAGACCTTGTGCTGTATAGGTGTATTTTTTATGGTCTTACAAAATCAGACCACAGACAACAAATTGGGAAAAAAATGGTTATAAATAACAAAGCAAAAGTAATGAACATGGTGAAATAAAAACAGAAACTATCTTACTATCTTAGCATCCACTAACATCAATCCTCATGATAAATTTAAATACCTATATTGTCATACTTATATTATGCAGAAGAAATATAAGGATCAGTGAAGCCAAATAACTTGAATGAGATAAAGCAAGACAGTGTAGATTTAAATATAGTGTATGTTGTCATTTGTTTTTAATACCAATTCTTTTCTTTAAACAGTCTTCATCCAGTGCTCTGCAGGTTATTTGTTGCCAAAGCATTATATAAATGGGTTTGTACTTGAGTCATGAAGAGTGAATGAGTAGTATAGAATGGCAAGCAAAATATATTTAGATTTCCAAAACAGGTAGAATTTATATAGAGAAATACAGACATATTTATAACAAATTTTATCAATTAGTAGCAATTTTATAGAAAAGAGCTTTTCAATAGCAACAAAAAAGGATTTGCATAAACTCAAACAAGACTTTTCCTTCCATAGAGTAAGAGTTAGTTATGTTACAACTGTATTAAGAAAGTCTCTGAATCAAAGGATGAAATATCTGAATTCCTATGTTTAGGATTCTCCACAAATCAGTTTTTAACTCCTCTCTACATGTACCCCTGTTTCTGTGAACTCATCCATAATCATGGTAATTTCTTCTACATGTCAATTAATCACAAATTTATTTCTTCAGTTCAGACTTTTTTCCCAAACTCCAAGCCCATGTATGTCATATCTTCTCAATAGCTACTGTTGAATTCTAATAAATAAACATTTGTATAAAATTTAATTCTGATCCACTAGAAAACAAACTCCATTCAAAGTCATTCTTATCTGAGAAAAAAAACAACTCAATTTCTGAATTGATTAAGTGATATCAAAAACATTAAATTATCTTTGATAACTTTTCCCCTCATATTTCACTTTATATTTTTTCAGTAAGTCTTCTTATTTTGATTTTATGTCTGGGATCTATTTGTTCGTTCCCCTCTACTCCTAATAAAGCCACAGTGCTTTCTTGCTTGAATCATCACAGTCGCTTCCTGAATATTCTTCAGTTTTTTATTCTTGAGCTTCTTTAGTTTATTCTAAACACAAAAGACCAAATGACCCATAGAATACCATCTCAAATTATGCCACTACTCTACTCAAAACCCTGTAGTCGTCAAGTCCTAAAATGCACAGAACCTAGAACTCCTAGCTTCCAGGCTGCTCTGACCCTGTCATCCTTCTCTAGCCACACTGGACTCTTCAACACCGCAAGGTGGGCTGCAGCTTTATATCCCTTCTTTTGGCTATTCCTTCCTGGTGGAAAGCTTTCCAAGTAACATAAAAGAGTCATTTCCTCACACTTGTCAAATTTCTCTTCAAATATCTTTACTCAACAATCACTTTAATACTCTTATTCAATTTTCCACCTCTCCTTATTCTATTTCTGTCTATTTTTTTCACAGACCCTATCACCTTCTGATATATTGAATAATTTACTTCTCTACTATGTTTCATTGTATTATCTGCTACAATGTAAAATGTAAACATAACAGTGACATCTTCTTTGTCAATGTTGTTCATTGCTGTATTCCAAGTATGTAGAACAGTGTCTGGTACATGGAGAAACAAAATAAATATTTGTTGATTAATACTGAATTTTCTCTGGTCTCTTAAAAATAATGACATTCTAGGAATGATTAAATATAACTGTAAGCTAGAGCCTTTTATGAATCAAATGTAACATACTTGAGCCAATTCTAAATCAGCATACAGGAAGACATAGAGCAAGAATCAAGCATTCCAATTGCAAAAAGTTAAAGATGTTAAATTTATGTTACTCTTATTTACATCACAGTTCGACTACCAGCATGTAAAAATCATTTCAGGATCTGGCCAATTTCCTTGATTTAAGTCAGACACATTGCTTCAAATATTTCTTGAAATTGCCAACTCTACAAATAAATAACTATAAAAACGCCTTCTCCTTACCAAGATTTATAGCAGTGTCATTGCTCTAATAGACTTTAGCTCCATCTAAAGTATACCCCTGTCTTATCCTAGGTCTGACTGATGCCACATGAATTCAGCTATCTTCAGATATACAATATCAATTGCTTCTTATGTATGTATCATTTCCTCTTATACTGATAAAGGCTCTGTCTCAGTGAAAATATGCTAGCTTGAATGTCGCCAAAATTTGGAGAAAAGAGAACCTAATTCTAATAATGATGGAGCATCATATGAGATAGCTTATTCATTGTCAGACATCTTTTAGAAAAATAAAATACATATTATGGGCATTTTGCCACATTCCTTTATAAGCTGGTGAATCTGAGTCTAGATGTGGTATCAGCATTGAGTTGAATGAAGTCTCTGGCAGCCTCTGCTAGTCATTGTTACAGGGGTAAAATTCACATAACACTTCTTGAAAAGATATCTCTTAAAATTACTAACAAAAAGTTCATTTTCAGTCACTTACCATATTTCAAACAAGTCTAGTTTCTCTTTTTTTAAATTTTACTTTATTTTATTTTATTTTATTTATTTTTGTTTTGGTATCAGGGATTGATTCATGACCTTGTGCTTGCCAGGCAGGCACTTGTGCTGCTGAGCTATATACCTGGCTTAAATTTTACTTCAAAGAGAATAAAACCAAGCAAAATAAAGCAGAACAAAGCCAATCAAAACAAACCATTGTAAGTGACTCAGGACTTCAAAACAATATGAAATCAACAATGGTTACCATAATGCCTCTTCAAAATAGCTTTAGATATCTTCAGACATAGTAAGAATCAAACAAAACATAACAGAATAGAACCAGTAAAAACAAAACAATGAATGCAATAAAGGATTTAACAACAAGACAATAGTAAATTCAAAATGGCTACCATAATATATCTTGCTATCTTTGAAATAGCTACCCATGCCATCAGATATAACCAAATCAAACAAAACAAAACAGAAAAAAACATCCAACCCACCAAAATAATGAAAATGATACAGGACTTCAAAACAAGTTAATAGGGAATTAATAATCACTACCACCTTCAGAAGGAGATCCCCCATAGATGCCACACTGCATACCTTTATCCTCTGAATAGATGAACAAACCACTGGTCCTAGACCTGCAAAGTCAGTGAAACACCAAACACCACAAGCATCAAACTGCATTTCACCTCAGTAGCTATCATTGCAGCCTGTGTTTCTCCAGATCAGTTGGTTGCTTACGGGGGTGGCAGGGAGCTGGTGGTGATTGGCGCTTCTTGCTTCCCGGCCTGCACACCAGTAGGAACTGGTGTCTGTCTGTCCCTCCCGCTGCAGCAGTCCACATGTGGCACTGGTTTGGAGGGAGGGCTTGCTTCTTTTTGACTTCTTGTTCTCTTTCCCCACAGTCTGCAAATGGCACTGACTCACGGGATTAGGCTAGGGTCTGGCTGTCCCCCGAGATGTGGCGGCCCACACATGGGGCTGGTTTGCAGTGAGGGCTTGCTTTTTGCTGATTTCTTGTTCTTTTCCCCTGCAGTCCACAAATGGCACTGACTCATGGGAAAAGACAAGGTTCTGACTGTCCCCCTGGCAGCAGCTGCCCGTGCATGCTAGTTTCTGTTATACATTATTGTACTCATAATTTCATGTAAAGGAGGAATTATTAATCACATTTTAAAGAAAACAAAATTGAACGTTGGGATTATTCATATTCTTAAGGTCATGAAGTTGATAAAAGAACGTAGCTTTGATTTCAGGCCTCTGAGGCTTCACTCATTTTTTACCTACATTCTAGAATTTTTGTGAATAACAGAAAAAAATATTGTCACCCACCCTCATTTGTTTTTGAAAAATCAAAACCCAGGATTTCTTTTTGTATCATCCAATTTGCATAGCTTGCACTGGCAATGACAGCAATATCTGCAGCTATTTTCCTGTAAAATTGCAAATTAAAAGAGGTCAGAAAGTCTAGGAGTAATGTTGTTTATTTCAAAACTCTACTTTTTCTCCTCAAGGACACAGAGTCCAATATTGTAGGTATTATTTGCTAATATTTACAAAATGTAGTAGTAAACATTGCTTCATAGTATTAGGCACAGAAAATTTCAGATATTATTGCCAGAGGAGGAATTAAAATAGAATATCGGAAACCTACTTAAGTCAACACCAGGCCCTAAATATCCAACTATTGTGCAAAATGGTAGTACATGGATTACGTGTTCCATCATGTCTTGTGGAAATCAAATAATTATTTTCACAAGCACTTATTAGCTTTAACAAGTCAATGTAACGTCATGAAAAACACTGGATTGTATTTTCTATTATGTAATTTTTCGTGTAAATATTAATCTTCATTGTAAATTAGTGAAATTTTATTTACCATAAGCTATTCATTTGCAGCCTGGGAATTTAGCTCAGTAGCTCAAGCACCTGCCTGACAAGTGCAAGGTCATGAGTTCGATCCCCGGTACCAAAAAAAAAAAAAGAAAAATACTATTCGTTGAAATATTTCGTATTTACCTAATGTGTAAGATGTAATGCTGTTATCTCCATCAACTATCATCTGACACTATGCTTTCACACCTTTCACTTTAGCTCAAAAGATTTTATTCATATTTGTTTTATGACAATCAGTTTGTTTACATGATGCAAATAAGGTAATTTTAACCAATTTAGTAGCATTTTGAGACAAATGTACTGAGATAATCATTTGATTTCTTTTTACATTTAAACAGGTAATTTTGGTTTCATGTATACCCAATCAATGTCATAATTTAAAATGGAAAGGTTTGTTTGTTTAATCTTTAATATTTCTCGGTGACTTTATGATAATTTCCTCAAGATTACTTGATTATAATTATATCTTTATCTGTTCTGCAGTAAAGAACATATTGCATCTCAGAGAATTTCTTTAGCAGTCTAAGAAGTCTTTGCCAAGATAAAAGTGTTGACTTTGTTAAAGAACTTGATGGTAATTCTTGATGTTTTTGGATGAAACAAATACAAATTTTAATTTCTATCATTCCATTGATTCTTATGTTAGAAAAATAAATATTTGTTGTTGTTATTCATTAAAGTTTGTCTACAACATCACTGAAGCAATTGCTGCCCAATGTGATGGGAAAGGATCTTGAACACAAAATGATCTGGGAGGAAGGAATGATGGTGACCAAGTATTTAGTAAACATTGCAGTACATCCAAACAAGAACGAACCTTATAAAATAACAATTATAATGACTAATTTGCTTCATGTGGAACTTAGACCAAGGCACAAAAGCTGGTTGAAATTAATAGGAAATGAATTTTGAACATTACTAACTTTGGCTTCAAACCAGTTTGCTCCCAAACCAGAAGACACACAATATCATGGTGTGTACACACATGAGAACCTATGTGAATAGATACGCACATGGCACATCTTCCCGACATCTCCTTTGTTGATCTGTGTCGTGCTGTTTGCATTGAGTTAAGGTACAACAGAGCCAGAGCACCCAGAATTGTGTGCCTACCATCTCTTGAGTTAGCGGGATGGGCAAATTAGAATTCAAGGATTTACATGACATTCCATGTTTTTACACAGTATTTTTTGCTGAATCACATAACTTGTGGGTAGCTTGAGTACAGAACACCTCCTTGGAGCCTACTTCCAAATAAATCACAAAATTCATGTGGTAAGAGATTTAAGGCAATTGGTAATTAGTGAAATATATCATATCATATCATATCATATCATGTCATATCATATTTGTTCCATGTTTTTGAATTTGTGGTTAAAATTGAGAATTTGTTACTTAGATTTACTGTTTTTTACTTTCTCCTTCTATTCCTTTTCTTGTTTTTTCATGATTATGTTTATTCGCTTACCACTTTCTGTTCACTCAGATGTCCTTCCAATGTACAGATGATTTTTTTATCTTCAGCGTTATAATTAATCTACATTTCTATATTAAAGTACTGATTAAATTATATCCATGTCCATGTCTCTCAAGCAAGACTTATATCTGTAGATCCATTTCCCTACACTGTCTAAACTGAAGAGAACTGGACTTCACTCCAAACCCTGCTTTCTGACAAATACACTTTAAAGTGATACCATCTTCAGTGTAAAATGACTCAACTCTGCTTCAAAATAACCAATATATCTGTATCAAAAAATTTTAGTCGTGTCATCACACATCTATATTGAATATAAATAAAATAGTCACACTAAAATTACAACTATCTCATATATACATTAACAAATTAGAACATTTCACTTAGATTGTTAAGTACATGGACACAGAAAGAATGAAATTTATCATTTAAAAATCTAGACCAGTCTTTATCATTTTTCATTAGTTTCTAGCTTGCATTGTTGCAGATGAGAAAATATTTCAACATTTTTTTGTTTTATTAGTATAGATGTTTATAAAATTTTCTTTCTTACAAATTGGTGTTCAAAATTTCACTTGGAAATAGGCAAGTAAATTTTACTATTTTATCATCTCAGAAAACACTCTTAACATAGAGATTTAAACTTCAAATTATTTTTCAAGCTAGAAATATGGTATTTTTATAATATCAAATACTCATTTAATATTATAATTACTTTTCCTCATCTTTTCCTTCTCTCCGTCTCTGTAATTTTCTTATTTAAATAACTTTTCCATATTTTGTATTATAATTCTTCATTTGTGTTTTGATATTTCTTTATTTTAAATCTTTGTTGTGAGAGGTTTTTCTCATTTGGTATTCTAGGAGTTTAGGGTTTTTTGTTCTAGCCTTGTTTCTTTCATTTCTAATTAAAAGTCAACTCTAGAAAATCTTTTTTTATATTCACAAATTAATTTTTCTTTTCCTATTAAACCAGTTAGGTGCTTACTATTTTTATTTTACATTTTTATTAGTACATATTTAGATACATAATTAGCACAAGAATACACAGTGGAAAGTGTGTATTCATGTGCTGCATATACATACCACCTCGTCAGCCTTTTACTTCCACTTGCCTTCCTGTCCTTCCCTTCTCCCTCCGTCCCTAGATCTCTTTTCCATCTCTAAAAAATCTACCTGCCTGTCTCTTATCATCAATCTTGTATTTCTTAAATTGTTTACTCTTTGTGTTTCTCGTATAAGCGAAACAATGTGAGACACGTTCTGTGTCTGGTTTATTTCATTTAGTATTATGATCTCAAGGTGAATCCATTTTTGTACTGCTTTGCACTTTTTTTTTCCCCCTGGCACTGGGGATCAAACTCACAACCCCGCACCTGCCTGCCAGGTGCTTAAGCCACTGAGCCAAACGCCCGGCCCTGGTTTTTTGAGGCAGAGTCGCACTATGTAGCTCAGGCCAGCCTTGCGCTCACGTTGTAGCCCAAACTGGCCTCGAACTCACAACGCTCCGCCTACCTCAACCTCCCCAGTACTGGGATTAAAGGCGTGCGCCACCACGCCCGGCTCTGTTTTGCACTTCTGCTGTTTTAGTTCCGTAAGTGTCACTGATCCTAGTTGTTTGTCTTTGTCTTTATTCTTCACCAGGATGACGCTCCTTGAAAGAAATATACACGTATATTCTCGACTATGTAAGTCTTTAGCACATAATGGACTTTTCAGTGTAGTGCCTTGTGATTTAAATGAAACATATTATTGGGGTTTGTTCTGAATTAATTTCTTATTTATTCAACAATGCATTCTCTTAGTGCACCAGTGAACATTTTCTTAAGGCATCAAGGACAGTTCTATTTTGTTCTAGATATCCTCAGGGATGAAGAATCTCTCCCAATCTCACGTAACAGAACCAGCGCATCGAACATAAGTTAGTGGGTCCTCTTGGGGCCAGTCCAACAGCCCCTCCCTGCTGAGCTGTCATAGATAGCCATGAATTCCTGTGTTTCCCACAAGAAAGGCACGAAGTTTATCCTGTGGTTGGTCCTGTGCCTGCCACCAACATCCCTGAGATAAAGCCTCACAGAGAAATGGAGAAGAAAATGGTGTTCTGCTGGCCTGCCTAGTATGAAAATATATTAATGCAGCTTTTGTTACATATCATTTGAAGCACACCATCTGCTGGACTGTGATAATTAGTCCTGCTTGGATACTGAAATCTGAAGCTCTGTAAATTTTGGATAATGTCAAGGAAAGAAGAAACAAAACCAGGAAACATATGCTACCAAGGCACTAGAACATTAAATGATGAAGAGCCAGAATTGTATTCAAAATTATCCTGAAGAGAGACTGTGTGGCTTTTCTTAAATTTGTATTTATTTTACAGATTGTAGTGTCTTAATTTTTCATGTTGCACCCACTGGGAAAAACATTTTTGCTGTCACTAACTTCAGTATCCTATTTTCAGAAATAAAAGGTTCAGTGGTATTTCATTGATAATAAAATACAACAAATAGAATAAAATACAATTAAGTTGTACCAACCTCTGCCTACCCAGTAATGACACCCAACAAACTGTGCAAAGTGGTTTCTTTGCTGGCACAGGACAGACTCTAGGCTGTGGTGCAAAATATGTCAAATAACTTATGATCCTTTGGATTACTATTTGAAAACATAAATACAGTGTTAAAATAGATAACCTATATTTTGAAATTCAGCACTAACACAAACATGGATGTCTTTCCAAATGCTCTTGTCTTGCAAGAAGACAAAAGCTTTGAATTTGGACAGTTGTGAGTTTGAAACATCATTGTTTGCATAAATATTAACTAGACATTTATTTAGAATGGAGGTCTCTGGTCCTGTTGCCAAACACACGTTTTATATCTTAGTTTGCTTGGGAAAAGATACAATGGGCCGTAAAGGGGTGGCCATATTAGATAATCTGTCATTTGAGCTGACTCATGTTATTAAGTGAAAGAAGAGGCAATAACACTGAAATCCAGGCAAATCAGGCTATATGGTCACATGAACTAAGAAGCCTTGGTTTACTAGCTTTGAGATCTTACGTAAGGTGTTATAAAGTGATCCATAATGCTTAATGGAAATCAAATTAGGAAACCAACTCAAATAACACAGTATTCTGTGATAACCCATTTGGGACCCCTCCTGACTCTCAGGAGCTAATTTTGTCCCTCATTCTTATTCCCCATTTCCTTTCTCCAATAAATTTTCTTACTCTTAAAAGAAAAAAAAGAACACAGTAGTCATGGTGGAATAAAGTAGTGTTTAAAGCATTTCTTCTTTCTTCTTCTTATATAGGATTAAGCAGAAAGAATGTGGCCATACAGCTGCTCACGTTGGTCAACTCTGCCTGGTTAAACACTGAGGTTCTTCCTGCTGCATGTTGATCACCCGCTTTACCCACATTAGATTCCTTAATGCTACTTTCCAACATTCTCCAAAATCTTAATTTTCCCACATTGCTGTGCTACCACCCTCCCTCAAAAGACAAGTGTTGGTCCCTACAGAAATGGTGGGCGTGTCCCACGCCAAGCCAGAGACCCTAAGGAGCCTTGTGTGTGTCCTCACCATTGCCACAGCTTCTGTGATGACAGAGTCATCTCAAGAGCTGCTCAAAGATGATCTGAGATGGGAGAGCAAGTTCACGCTCTCATTTTTGTTCCTTTCCCGCATAGGCTCCATGTAGAGATTCTCTCACCACTGCTTTGCTCAAGTAGAAAGAAAAAATTCTCTGTAAAATTTCAGGCAGAGATTTATAAGCTAATTGTACCATTCACCAAGTTTCTGCAATTAGGGAAAATTACACAGTTAAATTTATATGTAAATGCCTTGATTTCGGACTACTCACCTTCGAGAATCCTGAGATTATCAAATGGAAGATCATAGTGTATTAGAAATTAAAAGACAGTCATTATGACCAGATCATAATGTGAAGAACCTGGTCTATTGACCAACACTAGCACAATTATTGCTTGACCTACCCAGTTCAATTATAATCACTGACTAGCTTCACAACATAGCGAGATCTGACAAGTGCACAGGTGAGGGGCAGGACCTGTGACAGAGTCGTAAGTCTGGTGTCCAGAGTGGCAGTAGTGTACCTAACCAGCTTTGCCCTTCAAAGTCAGTTGTTTCAATCCTCAACTAAGGAACTTTGGCTCCATCTAAACCACCTTGCAGAAACTTAATATAACCCTTCTCAGTCAGGAGTGTCGCCCTAGCCCAGTTCTCTAGGAACCTCCACTTGTGGTCACTCAGCTTTTGATTAGACTTCTATTCTAAAAAATACTAATCCCCTGAAGCCATAAGGCCTCTACCCAGCAACATTCTAATTCATTCTCATTCTAGAAACTTTGCTTCTCTGTTTGAAAGTCTGGACAAAATTCCTTAGATATCATAGATTCTGTGACCATTGACCAAGATTGTACTGTGTTATTGGGCAGTGGCTTTGAGCAAAGGTTTGTACTTTAGAGGAAGAAATGTGGTCTCACCAGGGTGATGGCACTGTTCCTAAGCCTTTTACCTCATTGTCATAAGCTGTTTCCTTCTCATCAACAGTAGCAAAGCTAACAGTGAAACATCAGACTTTGGTAACCATCATATATTCTTTTTCATGTTTTCTCTTTTAATTTATAAGACATTAAATAATGAAAAGATAGATAAATGAATAAATGATACCTTTGTCTCTTCTTTCCATAGGAAAAAGAGTATAGCTGAATTTGTTTATGAAATCCAGTGATACCATCAAGATTACATGACCTGAACTTATACTCTTTAGACTATAAAGTGCTATATTCCCATATCCCAAATGGCTAAGATTCAGATAAAAATACACTAAATGGTTACAGAAAAGACAGGCTACAGGTGAAGCCAAATACTTGAACAAGGTATTATCTTTCTGTGTGTGTGCCTTTTCTGGTGCACTTTCAGGGTGACAAAAACTGGAAATTTTTCCCAGGTTATCACCAGATGAAAATCAAACCAGTCACATTTTAAGCAAGTAAATAAATTTAGGTTCTATACCCAATATGCTGTACTAGGCCTACTTATTCTCTTCTACTTTTGACAAAAGCCTGGCTAAGGATCCAACTTTGAGAATGAAGTGCTTTACTTACTTTGCAAGTAATCACTAATAATAAGGGGCCTGAATCATACTCAAGCAGGTATAGAAATAGATGTATGGCTCCAATTAAGAAAGATTAGAATGAAGAGTCATGAGCACCAATATGTCAGACATACATTGCCAAACTGAGTGTATGAGTAGCCAGAGGGTACACCATAGTACTGTAATTACTGTGATAACCTCGGGTTGGTATGGTGCTCCATCTGTCTTCCCACTACTTATGTAATTCTAATTCAGTAGAATGAGAGCACTTCAGAGTCTATGTGAAAATAGTACCTTCTATCTAAATATGCAAGTGATAAATTAAAAAATTTATATAAAAGTGAAAACTAAAAGAAAATTAAAAAAGGTAAGTTCTATGAATTTTTAAGTCTACTGATTTATTTTCCTCAAGTTAAAGTTTAATGATTGACCAGGTTGTACATGCATGAAATTCCATATGATTTTATTTATCTTAATAATGATTTTGTGTTTTAACATCAAATATTAATTTGAGGAATTTTGATTTCAAGTATTACTTCTGTATCATAGTTATGTCAATAAGGATTGCTGTATATTTATCTTTCCTAATATAATTAATTTTGGTCGTGATCATAAATTTGTACAAATCCAATAATTTGTTCATCAAAATGTATTTATGCTAATAATATGATTTATTTCATGAAATAAAATAATGAAATTGGAGAATAAAATGCTATCACTAGTCGCTAGCAGAGACTGATCACTTACACTCTACCAAATTTCAAATCACAAAGGTGGCCTTTATGAATACATTATTTTCATGGCAATATTTAGACAAGCAGAGAGAAGATAGCTGATAATAGTGGGGACAAACAGGCATTGGCTGTTACACTCAGAGTCGCAAAGATGTTTTCAAGATGGCTTTACTAAGGATTATCTGAAAAGGATAATGCTAGACCAAAAACTGGAGCAAAAGGTTTGCATTTTTGCTAATATTATCTTTTATCCTAACCACAACATGACTGAAAATCAGTTACCAAAGGAATTGTTCATGAAACTGCACCCTTTACTGAGTGAATGGAATCTTTCCCCTAGAATGAGCAGTTCAAATGGAGAAATAATGGAGATCTGGCTGATTAAACATCTTTGAGAACTTTAGCTTGTGTGCTCAGGGTCTGAACACAATAAACTATTGGAACACTTCTCATATTGTCCATTCCACCACTAAATTTCTGTCATTTCCTAAAATTACACTGAAATTTTCTTAATCTTCAGTAAGCAAATATTTTTATATATGTGATCTTTCCCTTTGTTTTTAGAAGTTATCAAAACTACCAATATCTTATTTTAAAAATAAGATTTTGATGGTTTTCAAGAATAGATAATAGACTATTTAATCCCTAAGTATTACGTTGTTCATCTGTCTATCTCTATCTTTATCTCTCTCTCTCTCTCTCTCTCTATCTCTATCTCTATCTCTATCTCTATCTCTATCTCTATCTCCATCTGTCAGGAGCAGCTGAAGCTGGAGATTGAGCACAGGTGTGGGACAGGAGCAAGACAGTGGGATAACAAGAAGCACCTGAGGTAAGCCACACGCACAAGCTGCTCCGGTCCAGAGAACACCAACCCCTTGGGTTGCTATACACGCAGATTGCTAGCCAATGAAGCGTCACGTGACACTAACCTGCTGAATGCATAAATAAACGTGCTATGGTGGTTGAGCAGTTCCTTTATTCCCATCAGGAGAGAGGGCTCCACTGGATGCCAGCTTTCTGTATCTTATCTTTTGTTCCCCTTCTTCCCAGGTCTTCACCCTGAGAGGTCCGAGAGATGCACAGGCCATGGCACACATGTGTATCTATCTGTATCCTGTATCCATCTATATCTATGTCACCTGTATCTATATCATCTATATTTATATTATCTATATTATCTACATTCTATCTATCTATATAGAAAAATAGTCTGAAGACTATCAAGTCACAGAAAGCCCACTACATTCTTTATAGGCATTTCAAAATACTCTAACTTCGGAATGTATCATTCTTGGGCAATGCTGAGGTACACAGTACACTAACACATCATTCATCAAGATCCATTTGAAGTTTTCCATTCCATATTGATGACTGAAGTTGCAGTTTTCCCAGTCATACTCTCCGAATGGCAATGTTGTGAGATGAGGTGTTTTATGCACCAAGTTACATTTTTTTAAATTTAAATTTAAAAGCTGTCTGTATGGCCAGGGATTTAGCTCAGCAGCATAAACACCTGGTCAGCACAAGATTGTGAGTCCAATCCCCAATACCAAAACAAAACAAAACAACAACAACAACAAACTGTGTCTCTGCTTGCTTATTTTCTAAAAAATAATTATAAATTGCTCTTCTATAGAATTTTTCCAGAAATTTCTAATACACTAATCTTTTGTACTTTGTAATTCCACAGAGATTATGAATAAAAATATATTCTTTGATGTTTTCTCTCTCTCTCTCTCTCCCTCTGTCTGTCTGTTTCATTGCTGGGATGTGAACCCATAGCCTACACTGAACCACATCCCCAGCCCTTTATATTGGTTTCAGATTTTGAGACTGAGCTTAAACTTGTGACCTTCCTGCTTCCACCTCTCAGAGTGCTGAGATTATAGACGTGGGGCACTATTCCCAACATTTTTTGTTTGTTTGCCCTGAAATTTTAGTCTGTACTTCTTTTCCTGATCTATGTAAATAAGAAGCAACCTATTATCTCTTAACTCCAGAAAATATATGAATGCCTGTCTCTTGGCATAGTACAGATAGTCGAAGTAATGGCTAATGTTGGAAAATGTAATAAACATTATTACCAAGAATCAATTTGATTACTCCCTTGCTTTTCTAACAAGGTTCTGAAAGCTTACAATATCTGTGGTTCTTGTTTCTTTTTTAACAAAACAGTTACCAGCATTTAATAAAGTAGGTCTCACGCTGAGAGAACCTGTGTGTGTGCATGTGCATATGACAGGGTGATCAGCCGCAGAGTCCCACACCGCTTGGCACTATGGATGCTTCCCATCTGTTTCTATTTTGTTTGCTGAAGTCTCCTAGTGAAAACCTCAGGACATCGTTCCTAAATATGCTCCCTGGTGATTTCCTGTTACCTCCAAAATCTGAAACCACATGGAGTTCAACACAGCCCTTCATGAAGCTAAATATATCTTACAATTTGAGATCCTCTGTGACTTCATTCAGCAGTAAAGTTCTTCCATTGTCAAAGACTGAACAGCCTCTTGGAAGTCAGAACAGGAGCAATGGCGTACAAATCTCTGTGCTGCAATTTTCTTCTTTTGCTCTCTGTACAGGCAGAATTCTGTTTGACACACTTAAAACACATGTCAACATTGGGGTCTTATTTTGATCATGTAAAGATATATTAAATTAGAAGATTCTTTTTTGTGACATTGTTAATACAATATATTAAATGTGTGATAGTGTTTTGAAGAGTAGAGAACACTTTCTACTCTTCTATGATTTTGCAGAATATATACTAAATGAAACAGATCAATGAACCAACGCTGCAGATATTAGTCCATTCTCTTTCTGAAATTGGCTAGTTTGCAAACATATAAAAACAAAAGCAAATATGCTACCACAATATACATAAATCTATCTAAGAAAGACTTCTTTATAATAAGTAAATCTATGCCAATTACATACACAGGCAATATATTCTTAGTGAATTATTCAGATGTATTATATTAGTTCTTAACTACTACATCCCATACAATGAACACTTTCTTATCAAACTACGATGATATCTGACTAGTAAAAATTATCATATATAGTATGTGGCAGGGTAGTGGTCAGAGATAGCAAACATTTCTGCGTAAATTTTCTTAAAATTTTATTGAAATATGATTAGTATGCATGACCTCATAAAGGTTTCAAAAGTGAATGTGCATTGCCTGTTGAATCTGGTTGCTAACGCTCATACCTGGAATGTACCTTAAAGACCCATGGATTAAAGGGACCATCCCCAGATTGATACCACTGGAATCTTATAGGAGACTGTAGAGCATTGGTGACATCCTTGATTTCATAGTCAGATGTCACACCAAATTCAAATGCACTTGAATGTTGTGCAAATAGGCCTTAGGTTATCTGAAGCTTTTTAGTTTTTCGTGATTTCTTACATGTATTTTTGTAGTTTAATTTTTTTCACTTTCTCTTTGCAGAACTGTTGAATCCCTACATCCAAGACAGTTAGACAAAAGTGTTGCTTATAAGTACCTCACCTCTTCTTTTCAACATTGTAGGAGTGCCCTTTCTCAACACTTGGTGTATTGTTAGTTCCTGAAACTTAGTTGGCTCGGGAAATGTGAGCAGATGAAATCACAGCATTTCTAGGCCAAAGTCCAAGAAGCCTACCTGAAAACTGATGCATTGTTTTCTTGCACACTGTGATGATTATGGCAGTATGGGGTGTCAGCCTGGTCTCTTGGGGGACTCTGATGAGTACAGACAAATAAAACTGCAATGGATTTCTGAAGAAGATCTCCAAAAATGGAAAGATATTCCCTGTTCATGGATAGGAAAAACAAACATCATGAACATGGCCATTCTCCCAAAATTATTATACAGATTTAATGCAATCCCAATCAAAATACCACTTTCCTGCATCACGGAGCTAGAGAAAGCATTCCTGAAATTCATTTGGAACCAGAAAAGACCTAGAATAGCAAAGGCAATTCTGGGCAACAAAGGGAAGGCAGGAGGCATCACATTGCTTGACTTGAAACTATACTACAAAGCCACTGTGATAAAATCAGCATGGTACTGGAATCAAAACAGACCTGAAGATCAATGGAATAGATTACAAGACACAGCCACAACTACAAACACACTTAGCCACCTCATCTTTGACAAAGGGACCAAACATGTACATTGGAAGAAAGATAGCCTCTTTAACAAATGGTGCTGGAAAAATTGGCTTTCTATATGCTGTAAACTAAAACTAGATCCATGCCTATCACCATGCACTAAAATAAAGTCAAAATGGATCAAAGATTAGAATATTAAAACAGAGACACTAAACTTACTAGAAGACAGAATAGGTAAAAATCTTGATGACATAGGAGTAGGCAGAGAGTTCATGAACAAAAATCAAATTGCACGGGAAACACTTCCCAGAATCAACAATTGGGATCTCATCTTACTTAAAAGCTTTTGCATGTCAAAGGAAATCTCCAACAGAGTGAAAAGAAAACCCACGAACCGGGAAAATATCTTAGCCAATTTTCCATCAGACAAAGAACTTCTATCTAAAACATATAAAGAATTAAAAGAAATCAGGCCCCTAAAATTCAAAGACCCAGTCCAAAAATGGGCATCTGAGATGAATACACACTTCTCAGAGAAAGAAATACAAACAGCAAATAAATGCATGAAAAAATGTTTAACCTTAATGGTCATTCGGGAAATGCAAAATAAAACAACCTTGAGATTCTATCTCACTCCAGAAAGAATGGCCAAGATTAAAAAATCAATCAACAACAAATGCTGGAGGGGTTGTGGGGCAAAAGGAACTCTTCTCCACTGTTGGTGGGAGTGTAGGCTGGTGCAACCACTGTGTAAATCAGTGTGGAGATTCCTCAAGAAGCTAGGATTAGAGATCCCATTCAATACAGTTATCTCACTTCTGGGCATTTTCCCAGAAGAATTGAAAACATCACAGCGCAGTAATATTTGTGCACCCATTTTTATAGCAACTCAATTTGTTATAGCCAGATCTTGGAAACAACCCAAGTGCCCATCAGTCAAGGAATGGATAAAAAAGATGTGGTATTTTTATACAATGGAGTACTACTCAGCTATCAAGAAAGATTGCATTGAGACTTTTATAAGTAAATGGACATGACTTGAGACCATACTCATAAGTGAGATAAATCAAACCCACGTGTGTAAACACCATGTTGTCTCCCTAGTATAAGAAACTGAAAAAGTATATATGATCCAAAATCTACAATAAATACTATGTAAGGGTAAAAAACTGCTCAAAGAGTAAAAGTAATTGGGAAGGGAAAGGAGGAAAGAGGGAAGGGAAAAGGAAAAAGATATAAATCTCTATATATGTATATGTAAGATAACTAAAATGAACACACTGCTGAATGTATTAGTTACTGAGAAAGAACGGTTAATACTCATATGATTAGATCAATTTTACATGTTTTTATCTGTTCATGTAAACAACCATTTTGAAGGTAACGATACACAATATTGCAACCATTGTCAAGTTTCTATCACCCTGTTTTGTAAACCTATAATATTACGGTTGTACATTTACTCTAGTCGTTTGTTTGTCTCTTTTGCTTTTTGTATCTCTTGTATGTGTCTTTTTTCTCTTAAACGAAAAAAAAACTGCAATGGAACAGGAGGGCAAGCAAGAAGTTAACTTTCGTTTTCATAAGGAACTGGGATATGAGTTGTGCATTATGAAAGTACAGTCTATAATGATCAATAGAAAGAAATTGAAAATAAAAGCATTAATATGAGAAGCCATGTACTCCTAGCTGTCAGTATTTTTAAAGTAAAAAGTAGCTCCACTGGAGTGTCCTAACTTCTACCATTTAGTTCCACCCAAATTTTTTGGTAAATATATAAATGGCTGAAAATTTTAAAAATTAAAATAAATAAAATTAAATAAAATCATGAATGGGTTTTAAAAAGCCCTCATAAGCGTTTTCAAAAATGTGTCCTGAAATAAAACAGTTCACTATCAACAGATTTTCAGTGTTTTTCACATGAAATAGTAATTGCTATTAATTAACTCCCAACAGTTGATTCAACTCTGTAATGAATGTATGATGAAGACAGCGCTGTCTTGGTGACAGTGGTGACAATAGCAGTAAAACGGAGAAAAAAGGAAGCTGAGCTGGGATTAGGGAGAGGAACCTTCTACCACCAAGGCTAACAATATTGCTGTTTTCCTTATATTCAAAAGTACTAAATCTAAAAATTTGTTGAAATCATTGCTGCTCATATTTGAGTCTTCACTATCTCATGGGAATTTGATTATAAATTTTTTATTTATATATATGTATATATATATAAACATTTAGGTGACGTCATTGCTCTTTCAATCCATTTTAAGATTCAGTAGAGGTGCAACAGCTAACCTTGCTTTCATTCTGTTCTTTTGTTAGACATGCTTCTCTGCCAGCACTCTCTCTACTCTGAATCACTTCCTAAGAGTCTCCCTAGCCTTTCAAGTGGATTTCACAAAAACATGCCATAGTGGTACTTTAACTATGTCCAAGCAAGTTTAAAGAGGGCAGTCATGCTGGGCATAGTGGTATACACCTATAATCCCAGCACCCAGGAGCCTGAGGCAGGAGGATTTCCATGAAGTTGAGGTCAGCCCTGGATTACAAAGTGAGTTGAAAGCTTTCATGAACTGTATAGCAAGAACCTGCCTAAAAAAAAACAAAAAAAAACAAAAAAATCCCACGTCATTTAGTTCATAAGACATGTAAAATAATTTCTATGGTTTTACTAATTCATGCTCAGTACTGATACTGAAGATTTTCTCACTTTACATTCTTGTGCAAATCATAGATTTATGAACATTAAAGTAAAAACTTGACAATATTATTACATGTGTACTAAGACACACTAATTTAACAAACTTGTGACATACTGTAAAAACACTATTCTGAATATAATTGTGGGTAGAAAATATTTCTACTGTACTAAGGGAGCAACTAAAAATACATAAGAATAAACTTCAAAGTTTTTATGAAAGAATAAATATTATATGTATATAAAATAAAAAAATTATTGATAAGGAAAGAAAATACTCCAAAAATTAATATGCAAATTTAAATGTGGTTTAGAAAAGGTTAGTCATCAGGGATGGTTTGTTGCTGCTGTTGTTGTTTAAAATAATCTCAATGTCTATGTGACAATTTTGAAAAATAGCCAGAAAATAGTAAAGATCATAAATCATAAATTTGTGCTGTGTATCTTTTTCATATAAATCTGAATCAGGTGACCAAATTCATCCTACGTATAAGATGGATGGAATGTTAATTTGGGTTGTACTGAAATTTCAGCCTGCTCAGAGGGAAATTAATGTTTAAAATATTTTGAATATTTTCATCCATGAACTTGCTATATGTCTAAATTTGTTTTCATTCTTGTTATTTTGAAAGCTTCAATATGCGTGGTACCACTTTGCCTTCACTTGCTGTTCTCCTTTAACAGATCTTCAGCATCAGAGAGATTAAGACTCACTTCAGTCTTTCTTGTCATGCACACATCCCTATATATGCCTGGTCTTCTAGTTTTCCAAAAACATGTTGGAGCTTTGCAAAACTTTCTATGGACTTCTCATTCCCTAACGTCTGCCAGATTCTTGTTTGCCCCAACTGTTATTATCACCTTAAACAGCTACAATGTTAATTTAAAAATTACTACTGACTTTAAAAAAGTAATAATACTTATAGAAAGCTATTATCCAAAAGAATGAGATGATTCCAGTCAGAGGTCATATGAATAAAAGGCTTGGGAGAGCTTTCTGAAAATGTCAGTCCTCAGTGAATGGATTTCACAGGAGTCCCAAGCCCTTTTGGCCTCAGTGCTGAGTAAACTGCAAATATTCTGGGCCTTGGGATTCTGAATCTGTTGTCATTTAAGAGCAACATGTTGCTGGCAGAAGGGAGTGGGGCTAAAGCTCACTATTCTTACTGAGGCACAATCATTTTTTTGTGAAGAAATATCGCTCAGATTATTGCATGCCTTTAAGTCTCACAATTCTAAGAATGTTCACATTGACAATTTTTGACAAAATTCTCTCCTTGCTGATTCTAAGCACCTCTACTTTCTGAACACCATGACTCCTCCAGCCGTCTTCCTCCTTCCAGCATGATGTTCCTGCCTGGGAGTTGATCAAGCTGGACTAAAGTCTCTGAACCTGCAAGACAAAATAAACGTCACCTTCTTAAATTCCAGATGTTAAGTATTTGGTCCCAACAATGGAACAACTGAGCAATACAACAGCTTTAACTTACCATATTTTATTTTCAAATATAATTCCACTTCCTACTTACTGAAAGACAATAATAAAAGTTCACATCTCTAAGCTATTGGCATTGTTGTTTTATTCCTATTCATTTAAAATACTACACAATATATTTTTTTATTTTATTCATGAGATTATTTAAAAATAAATGTTAGAAGAAATATTTACATGTATGATACAATTATAATGTATGTAATTTATCACTGATTTCTATAAATTAAAATATAAATCTCATACGATTTTTTTCTTTTTAAAGACCCTTTTAGGACTTGTCATTCTAATCTATTAAAGATAAACTTCCTCAGGTTTTCTCTGAGTAAATTTTCTCTCATTTTACCTCTGAAAAATCTTTTTCTCTGGAAAATGATTTTTTGAAGTATAGAGCAACTACATTAATAGTTTTGAATTTTCCCCTCACAAGTCCTTCAGAGATATCACTGAATTTCCTACTAACCTGCATAAATTCTGACTAAAAACTTTTGTCACATTTCTATTTCTATTTATATTTCCATTTCCCCAGCTCTGGCTCCCTCCTTCTTGATCAAACTACATATGTGAGAAATACACCTATTTTTACATAGCTTACTGTAGATCTCTCTCTCTCTCTTTCTCTCTTTCTTTCTCTCTCTCTGTTATCTGTCATCTCTGTTACATTTTTCCTGTACTTTCACTTTCCTTGGTTTTTTCTTCTGCAGTATGTGCTCTGCTATTAGTTCTAGTCTGTGAACTTTCATTTCCTATGTATTTCATTTTAAATTTTCATTTGGTATGTTTTATATCTCTTATTTCCTTCATCATCATGTTCATACTCTTTTTTCTTCCTGCCAGTATGGAACATATTTTAATAATTCCTTTTTTATATCTCTAAATTATTTTCTCCAAACTAACTATATTTACTTTTATTATTAAGTCTATTTTAATTGATAAATTTTTCCCATGAGCATGAGCAATATTTTCTACCTTCACTGATTGAATGCCTAACATTGTGTGTTTCATATTATTGAGTACTGGATTTTGTTGTATTTCTTTAAACAGTATTGCAGTTTGTTCTGGAACATCGTTAAATTATTGGAGTTAGTTTAATCCTTGGATTTAATATTTTGGTAGTTATCTTGAGCAACTTTTCTTTGAGAGAGAGAGAGAGTCAATTTAAGCCCTTTATTAAGGTAGATGCATTCTGAGAATTTTTTTTTCCCATGTGTTGAAATAACATAGGATAGAAAAAATAAACATAAGTAACCAAATTGCCTACTACTGTGTCATTTTCAAATTAAATTAGTGTTACCTGCTCCCTTCCAATATTTCTTTAAGCAAGAACACCTATCTTTAGGTGTTTTCTCATTAGAAAATATTTTATTGGGAAACAATCATGTAACAAAGAATTTACATGGATTCAGATAATTTTCCTTGAAATTAAAAACTAAGCAAAGTTTATCAACATATAAGAGTGCATTAAGGGCTGGGAGTTTGGCTCAATGGCTTAAGCACCTGTCTGGCAGGCGTGAGGCTGTGAGTTCAATCCCTGGTGCAGCAAAAAAAAAAAAAAAAATGTATATCAAATGTGCACAAGCACAAATATAATTTCACTTTCTTTTTTTATGTTTCAGGAATGAGGCTGTGGGCAATGATTAAGTGAGCATATAGCTGATGCATTTACTTTGTTTTTAAAACAACCATTTCAAGCAGTTTTAAATTATCATAAAAGTCAATATTCTCAGAGTGGTTGCTTTTATTAGTCAGAAATCTGCTAAAGGTTTTCCTTTTGTTTCTTTGCTAGTTCCCTTAATAGTACAGTAGATCTGGCTAATGTTGCTATTAGAACCATTTTATGTGATCAAAGTAAGAATTACATTGACTTATTCAAGGTTACATAGCTGGAAGGAAGTAGAACCAGGATCAAGCTGAGGCAACCTGATATTCAGTATCAAAAACTTAAAAATTGCTTTATTGGTTTACCATACTGCCTAATGTTAATAGCTAAAACATAGAAATTATCTAAATGTCCTTATACGTTGAAGAAACATATTTCATTGACAGTGGTTCTCAAAGCGTGATCCACACCAATTCCAGAACTTAAAAGAGACGGAAGACTATGAAAAAGAGGAGGAGGAAAGGGAGGAAGTTGTTGTTTGTCTTTTACATTCATTCTCCTGTGACTGCACAGTCAAATACTCTAGAAGCTAGTTGAAATGTGATAGCACAACAGATTTAATTGCCAAAAAGATACAGAAAACAGCTATAATCCATTAAATCTAACATCAAAGAAAATTGCAAAAATGTAGAACAATTTTACTCATCTCACTTATTTTTGGTTTTGAAAATTACTTTGCTTTTAAACAATTACCTTTTTTGGAAATATATTGCTCATTTTGAGATGTAATGCATTCATTTTTAAATGCCTAAATAAAAATTTTCTGTACTTTATTTTCTAATGCAATCAATATTGACAAATATAACACAAATCAGCAGCAGTACTTTGGGAAGCCCAATAAATAAAGAAGTACTGAGACCAAAATATTTGAGAGCTACAGATAATTTGAGAGCATTTTAATTGAATATCATTTCCCCTGTCTGGGTTAAGTTAGCTAGATCTTCAGTAACTCTAAATGTGTTTCAAATACTGTGTTTGCTTGGATAGGTTTATGGCCTAGGCCTATTTCCTTTCTTTAAAATCCTTCTCAAATTTCATTTGAAAAAATCTGCTTTTTAAATATTGTTTGCACTTTTATTTTGTTTACCTAAGATTTGAAAAGGTTACTAGTTTAAAATCAATAGTGTAGTTTTTCATTCTTTTCTATCCATGATCAAGTTGGTTTTGATTTAGTACTCAGTTCTTTATAATAACCCTCTGAGTACATGAAACTAAATGGGAGAAACCTTATTGCGCAAAGTGGTGCTCTTAAAGTTTTCAAACTTCATGTTGCTAGGAAACAACTTTACCATCGGCTCAGTTTAAACTTGGAGCATCTGCTTCATTTAAAGTCTGGCTTCCAGGCAGTATAGATTGCACTGAGCATTGGGAAGGGGGAAAAAAGCAAAGGAAAAACCAATTACTTTCTAAAAGCAACAACAATGTTAAAAGTCTTGAAAGTAGAGAGTCTTATGCTATATTTGTAATTATATCCTTTGGAAAGTGTTGCTAGAGGGTGTCTTTCTGCTAACTCATAAAACTGAAGTCCAAAATAGAAAGAGGAATCACTCAAATTCAAAATCCTAAGAAAGAGAGAGAAAGAATTTAGTGATGGCATCTCAGCCTTTGGGGAGATTAAGGTGGAGGGAAGGAGTTGTAGTTTACCTGTGTTTAAATTCTCTCGTCTCATGGAAAATTACTACTTTACAGAAGTCTTTTATTATGCATGCAAGGCATAGTTGACAACTTACCTCCTGCCACTTTCCTCACTGTTTCCTATTTCAGCACATCGTGACAGCCTATGACACGGATAAACAACATGTATTGATCAATTATTTGTACTTGAGTGGAAATCATAAGTATTCCAGTACCATTTTTTGAAGCACACAAGTTTAAAAAAAATCAGCAATGTTTCTACTGTTCCATATGGAGAAAAATAAAAAAATGTCTCATGACATTTATCCTATTAAGGAAAAAGAGGTTATTATCTTTATATTAGGAAGCCCAGGTTCTAAAAGTTGAATGATTTCTTGTTTCACAACAGTTCATTTAAGCATTTGAGAATGCAGCAATACTAAATAAACAAGTAGAAAAAAAAGAAAGATGGAGCAGAGAGGGGGAGATGATAAGGGGAGAAAGAAAACAAAACAAACAAACAAAAAAAAAAGAAAGAAAAAAAAGAAAAGAAAATGAGAGCTACAAGAGGATTTTATAGTACTTCAAGAACTGTAACCTCCTTTGCCTGAATATTCTCTCTACTGTTTTATTTTGTTACTTCTAAAACGTAGACTTGATTTTTCATATTTTCTCAATCTGACAAAATACCACTTGTTTGTTGTATTCATAGACTTTCTTTGGTCCTACCACATCAGCCCGGATAAGCAAGAGACCAACAGCCCCTGTGTATACATGGCTTGACTTGAATGGTTTTCTCTATTCTCATGGAACTGGAAAAGCATACCATGATGCTCCATGTCTGAACTTTTATGTGTGATCGTTATTTCATGATCCTTGACCCATCTTGGAATCCAGTGGCTGACACCTTCCTGACCATCTCCACATGACCCTGTTTTCTAGTTTTAGCTCCCTGCTGGCATCAACATTTCATTTATGTGACTCTGGCTGTAGTTCTGATATCACCACCCTCCACCTCCACATCCTGGTAACAGTTTCAAATTCAATCTGCTATTGGTTCTCTGGTTAAGTCCTTTAAATCTTTGCAAATTGAGATTATATTATCTATATTTCAGAGCTAATCCTTATATTTGATATTCCTGCTTCTTCTACAAATAGAATACTTGTGTCTGTATATTTGTACTTTTCACTTAAAATATTTATTCTTGGTTTGTGCTACCTACTTCTCGAAATTAACTGCTTTTAGATTTTCCTCTTGCATATTATAATTTAAAATTTTTCATGTTTCTTTTCTAGGATAAATTTCATTCCAATTTCACAACATTATTGAAATTCCCTAAAGGCAATGTGATAATATTTAATAACTAGCTTTCATGCTTCTGTTTTTTTTTCCTTAATGAGAAGAGTTAAATAAAGGTCTAATGTATTCACATAAAAATCACACAACTCTTTTTAAAAATCTTGTTTCATGTAGACAGCCAAGATATTCAAAGTCAGTTATATGAAAAAAAATCACAGAAAGAAGTACTCAGACCTATCGTTAGATAGAAGATTTTAGAATTTGGCTTCAGATATTAGAGAGCCACCTTGTAGAACATTTTGTGAACACACAAAATGTTAGACCACCATGAATAATTTCACCCTTTGTATTTGACAGTCTTGGAATCTGACTGAAATTAATGTTCTGAGGTACCCTTTTTTTCCTAAAATAAAGTAATTCTTCAAAACTCTTTCAAAGAGGTTACAATTTTTTAAAAATCTGGCTCATAAATTTTCTCCTGCAGAAAGCCTTGTCAGTTAAATCTATGACACAGACCTTTATTTTTGTGTTTTGCTCTTTACACTGCTGTTTGTTGCTTTGCCTTTTTATTAATTGCTTTGATCATCTTTCTTTGCTGGTGCCTTGCTACAAGCCTTCAGAGGAATTCTTCTTTGTTGGATCATGAAAACAAGTATCTCTGTCAATGGTATTATTTCTGCAGCTTGGACACAGTATCCTGTACACAGTAGGTGTTCAATTAGGGCTTCTGATTGGATTATGTTTCCAGTAATCCACTATGAGAGAATCGCTGCCAAGAGAAAGAATTCCTGTAAAATTGTACAAAATGCCATTAAATTCTACTTATTATAAGTAACAGTTATGAAGGAGCAGGCAAGGGAAAATGATGAGTATGTGAACCTTGAGTAGGGATTTAAATTACTTGTCTGTTTATTTAAATATTTTAGGTTCATTAAGGAATTGGTATTGTAATTGGGAAAAGAGAGGAAAGTTATTTACATTCAAACTTTAAACCATACACATAGTTCAGTTATTTTTTATTCTGTAGCCATAATTGTAAATTATCTATCAGGGTATAAAATAATCTTTCCATATTACACAGTAGATCTTATGAATAATGGCCTTCTGCTTTTTAATTTTCCTTTAGTAATTCAAGTCCCTTTGTCTTTTACATTATCTTGTTAAATCCCATAATATCTCATTTGCTGACTTTTATTTCATTTCCTGTCATTCATAGATTTTTATTAATAAGTTATCTAGCCTGGTAAAACTGAATAGTTATGCTTTCTAAATTTTGAATCTGAAACATTACTTCAAATTTTAATTTTTAAAAATATAGTACAGTTGTTGTACATATTTCTTCCGTTTTATCTGAGCAATGTATGACTGTCAAGAAGATTTACAGATATTTTTTCTTCTCTTGAGAAATTGAACAACATTCTATTTCATACATATTCAAGGGTGGGAACTATGTAAAATTATTTCATATTTTGCTACACAACCCTAAAAAAACAGGCGTAATTTCAAAGTCTCTTATTATTTTTTGGATTACTGAAGTATTTTGTGACATTTAATCAGACAAGTTATTTTCACACAATACTGATTTGTGGCAAGTCTGGAAAGAAGCATTCTATTTGTTACATGCTTTCTATTTCCAGGGGTTTTTTTCTTTCTTTCTTTCATTTTTAAAATTCTGTTACAGTTTTCACCTCTCTGTTTGTATTACCCTTTTGCTCTCTACTGTTGTCTTTTACATTAGAAACTTATGCTAATTACAGTTATTTCAAGTTCCTGGTTTAAGAATTTCTC